>VDFB02115404.1:0-265035 GCA_007258455.2 Sequoia sempervirens | reverse complement strand
ACCCCATCTCACAATATATATATATATATATATATATATTAAAAAAATTAAACCACAAAAAGTTATACCTTATTATACAACACTTGCATAGCAACTAGATAGACAAAATGTACTCTCTAGAGATTTTGACAATATGATAGAAACAACCAAGGGGGAAACAAATATCTTAGGGCTTGTGGAAAGAGTGTCCAAAGAAGATGATTTGGCATTCAATCTATGGATTTTTAGGCCATTTTAGATTCAACTACCGTGTAATTTCCAAAGTTCTTTCAGGCCTTTACGCGACGACGTCAAGTTGGCATTGATGTAATATCCAAGGACCATCAAATCTCTTTCTCCACGAGAGTTTATTTTTGCTGAGTTTAACTGGTAAAGAAAGCCATGTAACAAGGTCTCCATCCCATTTTGTATGAGGTAATTGAAAATTAAAGAAGAAATGCGTCAGCAACTGAAAATGACAGGAGTTAGTCTTGATGATTTTGTAAGTGGTTGTGGGTGTCCTTAACACCTTTTAGCCTCTACTTGTCTGGGCTATGCATGAGTGGTTGCCCAATTTATGATGTTAAGCCTGATTAGTTCAACACAACCAATCAATGCTGAACATTGGGAAGGGTTTTGTGTTGAAATGTTCTGCGTCGAGGCATGACTGATGAAACACGTTTTTTGAAGTTCTAATGAAAAATTGTTGTTTTCTGGAAAATTCTGTGTGTAAGAATTGATGCTAAAATGCATGGTACGGAAGTTGTACGGACTTTACGGGTACAAGACTGATATGGTTGGAAAGAGAAAAGACCTAGCTTTCATTTGGCGTTGATTTGACAAGATTTCATTGAGTGTAGCAAAAGTTATAGCCGTTTTAGCAGAAGCAGGTCTGAAACCCTCAAAACAAGGGTTTTGGTTGAAAAATGGCTCTTCCTTCCATCTCCACATTGTAAAAATGCTGATTCTTGGTGGGATGGAAGATACTTGTGTAAATTTTCATATCTTCTTGGTTCTGGAGAATGGAAAGGTGTGTGGAGAATTTTGTGCATTGAACTAGGTCTGGCATCTTCATGTGACAGGCCTAATTGGTGAAGCAAAAAGTGAGTTTTGCTTGTTTTGTGTGGGTTTTTCTTGAAGAGGCACTTAGGAATGTTGAAAATGGTTGTAATTATCCTATAGGAGTCTAAATCAAGGCTTTGGGGAGAAGGGGTGAGCCTAGGTAGCCAAAAACCAGTCAAGTGCACTCAATTAGGCCTCTTGGGGACATCAATAGATTGGTCCATGGTTGCTTTTCTAATCACTGTCAAGAAGTGAGATTTTGTGGCCTTATAGAGGCATATTATACTTGCCTAAAAATAGTATTTTACATCAGATATAGGTTTGTGGGTGAGAATTAATTGGACTGTCCTACCAGGCATTGCTACAAGCAATTGGGTTTAAAGAGGTCTACTAGTTGAGGAATGAACTCATGGGGTTTCCTAAGTGCTAATAATGGCTATGGTGTTTGTTTGTGGTTTGTTAGAGCATGTTTGAGATGATTACAAGTCCCTCAAAGGTCTGAGATTCAAAGACTCTTGGTGAGTGGAGTTTTCCTTATACAAGGATAGTGATTTGTGGGTGTGTTGATAAGTGTTTGACAGAAGCACTCATTAAAGAACCTCTGCCATCTGAGATTGGTGAACTTCCCTGCTCACTCTGCATCAATGGCAAGTTATATTTGACCCAAAATTCTCTAGAAATCTGGTTACCCTCTAGATTTGGCAACCACTTTCAAACTTTAAACCCTCACATATTTGGCCTCCAATGTCTGATTAGGATGCAACAAAAGACAATTTTAACTTTTCTAAACAGTATGGATGTAATATTGAGCTCAAATATATTTTTTCAATCTCATGAATGCACATAAAAAATAAAGCCAATAAAGAACCCCCAAGACTAGTATTTCTTTCACATCTTTTTGATTCTTCATGTCATCCAAGGATGCAAGAGAAAATCATACACAATGCTTTAAGAAAATTCAAGATCTACACTCTAAGATCTCCCAAGAGAAAAACAAAAGGCTCTCAAATTTATTTGATACCATACAATATTTGGCTATGGAGGTAGCCACTCAAAATTTGAAGGCCTAATGGAAAGTATAATTAACTCAAAGGATCAACTGACAAGAATAAATTATATTTGGACCATTAAATATTAATAGAATATAATAAAAAGTATAATGAGAACCCATTATTATATAGGCCAAGGTGAGACATAGGTGTGATATGTGAAAAATAGATCTATGGTCTAAATAACACTTTCTCCTACACAATATTGGAAGGAACCAAAAAATGATCATAAACACCCACTTAGCTACTAACCACTATGGAAGAGCTAGAATGGTGGATCAAGGTTTTGGTTCTTTTATGTGGGTTGTGGGGTTGATTATGAATTATCTTGATTTGATAATGTAAATGTGCACCTAGGTCAACTATTGAATTGCAACTAACTATCATAAATATAGAGAAGCAAAGAATAGAAACACATAAACTAGTTACAAAATAATAAAGTACAGAGAGAAAGGAACCTAGCATATGAATTTAAGCTCAAACTGGCTAGACAGGGGTACTGGCACCTTAGACCTAGAAATGTAAATCTCAGGAATAAGAAATTAGATCTCAAATGGTCACAATCTGTAAGTCCTTCCCTTTGGACTTAGCTTCAAAACTTCGTCTTTTGATGATTAATTCCACTTTCCCTAATTTTTTTACAAGTGAAGCTTGAATATTTGATCTTGCAATTAGGTCTTCAATCCTTTCCTAATTCCACTTCAAATTTTTCACCTGCACACAAGAGAGGAGAGAAAGGGTTGTGTCATATAGGGGCTTCCCTAAGTCAAACCCCATTTTGGTGTTTCCACCTCCACAACAACTATGATGATGTAAAGAGTGCTTACCCTTGGTTGAGCAGAGGAAAAATGGATAAAAAGGAATGATAAACTGAAAAGTGTTGCAACGTACGACTCAAATCTTCTTTCCTTGATGAACTGAAGTCATTGTACTCATCGCATACAAGGACAATTAGATTCTTGAATAAAGGTCTTGTAAGTGTTAGTACTCACAAAAAAATGAACATAAAATATGAATAAAATCACATATAAACTTGATGCATTACAATTGTGAATCTTGACTGATAATAAGTGTTGTAGACTCTACTAATTTTTCTCTTGACTAATTTTAAGGATGCTCAATTGTCACTCCAAAATGATAGGATTTCAAATGGTGAAAAACACTTGTATAAATATATGCAATAACTCATTTTCCCACAAAATTTATTATCAATAACCAACATATGAATTTAAATTTATAAATATTAAAATTTTGACAATAATATATTTTAAATTGGACCAAAATAAGTTGGATAATGGCGCTAATGCCCTAGTCCAAACCTATTTTGGGTCTTTAAGTTTCGTTAAATAAATAGTAAATAATATTTTCCCAATTTAATTTTGATATTTTGAAGATGATCATACAATGGGAAATTTAAGAGCATAAATGGGTTCAGGAACATGAGGGGAGCTAAACCTAGTGTGAAATTATCAAGGGTGACAATTTACGATGCTACAATAGGATATCATAAGATTATTACATGTGTCTTAATCTTATGGCTTGAGACATAAAGTGGAAATGCCCTAAGAAATGCCTAAGTAAACTTAAGTAACAAGGCATGAAAAATACCTAAGAGGAAAATTGTTTAGATTATATCATCAATGACACCAACATGACCATCTAATTTGAATTTGATTTCATTCACCCGCTTGAAACTAACGATATTTCTTCCTTCAAGAAAATTCACAAGATCTTAGGTGTTACAACTATGCATGGCCTTCATCCAAGATTTACCATTCTTTGAAGAGATAGTCTCCTTGAAAGATCTCAATTCATCATCAATACAAATTAAAGTAAATACACAGGAGAAATATGGGGGATATACCTATTAATTGAGTTTCTGATGGCTCAAATTTTACATTAGGACATTAATGGACAATGGATGAACCAACAAAATTTTCATGTTACAATTCTGACATACACATGTTACAACTCACACTTGAACATAGTGATATTGCCAATATAAAATATCGCAAACCAAGCACATGATTAACCAATATAAACACATAATAACACTAGAAAAATAATTCATATGACCACCATAGTTGGCATGACATGATGAAGGATAAAGGAGATAGAGTCTCCTCATACTCTAGTGGTTGGCACAACTTGATGAAAGGTAAAGGAGATAAAGTCTCCTCATATCAATGATAGACCACATCACTTATAACATCATCACAATGGTGGGAAAGAATGGAAGGTGCTAAATCCTATATTAAATCTTACCATTCTCACACCCAATACCATAAGACAATAAGGACATAACCCAAAAGAATGAATTCACATCACCAAAATATTCTCCCAACAAGCCGTGAGTGATTGGTCCCAAGGAGACATGACCAGCCACCTAGATATCACGAGAGAACAACTAAAACACACACAAGCTATGAATACAACATATAAACAACAAAAGGTACAAGATGACATGAAAAACCTTCATACTAAGTTGATGAGAAGGGAAGGTATACCCCAAGGGTCAATTCCTTTTTAGGTAGTTTTTTTAATATTGCCAATAACCAACTTTTACCAAATTACTTTATTACTATTATAATCATCCTTGAGGGACCAAATACCACTATTATAAATTTCAGATCAACTAAGATACTTGTAAACCACACTTGGATATTACAAATTGCCATGTTGCTAGAGAAGTGATTTGAGGTAGAAAATAGGTCCAAAATGAATAGTAGGGCCTTATTTTTCTTCAAAATCAAATCCAATGGTCAAAGGTTCCCCTAATGGAAAACCAACTTATTTAACCTCAAATACTAAGATTAAAATAATGAAAAAAACACAAATATCAAAATGATCACTTTCCAAGAACATGGTCAAGTCTAACACAAGCCAATGATACACATAACTTTTAACTAATTATGTCTAAAAAATATACCATTGAATGTAATTCATTTATAGCATCATGTTTATCACTTTAAAATATTTTGATACATACTTTTAAAATGGAAGAAAATAACATTCATTTTGCTCAAATGAAATTTCTTTCTTAAATGATAATTTACTTATTTTCCATAATATAAAAACTATTAAAAATTAATGCTCACATCTAATGAATAAATGGAAGGAAAAATTTAAAAATATATTAAACAAACCAAAAATTAGTACATACAACTAAGAAAGGGGCAAGAAGATCGAAGAGTCTAAGCACACTGCTAAAACTAAGAAACCTTCTGCAATTCGAGATTGGCCTTTAGGGTGTGGACCCAATGCACCAATTCTGACTAGAGAGAAAAAGGAGTGTCTATGTGCACATTCTTCCTCTTCCAAGAAGGTTGTAATAGATTCTAATGAGGACCCAAAGGAGTGTCCTCTATCTAATAACGAATAGCTCACTTAGTAAGGGGGAAATTTCATAAATAAGGATCTATGTAATCCATTTTTATAATAAATAAAGTCTTTCCTTGTGTTCAAAGTTGTGAGCCAGAATGACTTACCCTTGTTATGAATGAACATGAATATTTTTTAAAAATTGCATGTCATAATAATTATAATTATGTGATTGAAATGATTAAATACAAGAAACTTGTGTTAATTGCTCTGAACGCGAGCTTTGATGCGAGAGTTATACCCATACTTGTTTGTAGGCTTCTAGGAGTAATCTTGATCCTAGGGGGGAGGATGTAGTGCCCCTTGTGTTGTTCCCTAGTGGACTGATGATTATTCTATTAGGATAAACGTTATGACACTTTGATGATGTTAGATTTACTGCTTTGTTGATACTAGATGACACTTGATTTTCTTGCTACTGTTTGAGTTTATGCATATGCTATGACAATTTTATGGACTTATTAGTTTATGTGGGTTAATTTAATTATGAGCATGGTGTGTTTATCTGATCATGGTTACTATGCATTTATATGGCGATTGTTCGATGATTGTCTACTATGTAACTAGTTGTTGTGCATTGATGTGGTCACTTGTTTGACGTGTCTCAGTGAGAGGAATAGTATATTGCATTACTCATTTGTGAGTACTCTGCTACGTTGTGACTTCCTCTCATGATGTGTCTGACTGTTGGAATACATATATATGTTGTTTGACCAATTTGTTTGATGCAGGTTGCAGGTACCAGGCATTGACTCCACCTGAATTGTCAAGTCTAAGTGTGCCTTAAACCCAATGAAAAATTGTTGAAAATGGAGATAACGTACAGTCTCCTACCCTTTCCATCATCCTCGATGAGGATGTGTACCCAGCTGGTCACCCTATCAGTCTTGTTTGTGTTCGTGGTTAGTTGTTCTCATTTTGACCTTGTTTATTTCTACCAAATTTACATGACTTTGAAACATGATTCTATTTTATCTAATTTTTAAAAATGAACTATATTTATTTTTAATAAATAATATATAAATCTATTTCATTTAAACTTTCATGATAAATCATAAAATGTGGTGAAAGCAAAGTCATTGAAAGTATTCTTTCATCACTATCACAAATACAAAAACGAATAAAAGACCCCCATATGATATTATCTTCCAAATTGTTGTGTTGTGTTCTCAATTGCAAGGGGTGACCAAAGAAAAGATGAAATTCAGCTATCACTTGGATAAAATTAAGTATCAAATGCTTTAGCTCCATGAAAAAGACTCTTTATGTTCTATACAAATACAATGCATGTTAAAATTCATAGTACTGCTGATTAGTAAGGTTTATGCCAGCTGAAGGGAGTTCCCAATGAATACATGACAACCAACATTCTCTTGGATAAGTTTAAATGGAAAATTCTACAGTTGCAAAAAGATGATGTAATTTGTTCTAAATAGATACATCAGTTGTTAAAATTTAGAGTCTGAAGTGGTTAATTTTGCAGATGGTCATTGTTGTTGTTATTTGAAGACAAGTTTGTTTTCTCAGTCTACTCTGAGTTGTCGATCATGACTATGTAAATTTTTTTTTTGATAGCCTCTAATTGATTAAAAGCATGAAGTTTTCACAGTCCATGATAGTATTGTAATAATATTTTTGGATTGAAACTGTCTCAGTTTCTTACATCAACGTTTCAGATCATACTCCATGATCCATCATTAGGATGAAACTGTTGCATTGCATCCTAATGATGGATCATTGAATATGATCTAAAACATTGATGTAAAAAACTAACACAGTTACAATCCAGAAATTTTATTACAAGCCTGTAATTGCCTCTTTTATATAACATTATTACTTGATTCAATAAATAAAATAAAATAAAATAATTATCATGGAAAAGAATGTATTTATTTTTCATCTAGTCATAAAGGTCATCCATATAAGTTTCCACTAGGAGGGAACACAAACATTAGAAGTCTTGGAGTCAATATCCGTACATCCACAAAATCCATAACCCACGTGAAGGATGAGAAAGCCGTCATTAACTTTAGTATTTTTCCACACGTTGAGAAGTGATCCAAATGGGCCAAGATTGCGTATTTTTGTTGGCTGCTTTAGTACTAACACTTTAATTGTATCCTTACAAGAAAATTCCATTTATTTTTGTTCTCTTCTTAAATGGCATCCACATAAATTTCCACTACGAAAGAATAGAATGGTAGAACTCTTTAGTCACTATATCCCTGCTGTCCACGTGAAGAAGAAGAATAAAGCCGCCATAACTTATATTTTTCAACAAATTGTTAGAAGCGATCCAAATATGCCAACCTTGCATGATAAAGTTGACTACTTTTGCACTCATTTTTTAATTGAATTCACTATAGTCAAGTCACACCAATATTTTATTGTTTCTAGAATATTGTTTATGCACCATAGGACTTCACTTGGGGTAGCTATGACTTGTCTCCATCACAACTGACCATGCATCCATCATTCATCATAGACATGAAACATGTTTGATAGTGTAACTTGATGGGGCATACATTTATAATGGTGCAATTTATAATTTAGTTTTGAGTTTTTTTTGAGAGGATGTTTTTATTATGTTTATATAGCAATATGTGACATATTTTTATATTAGATTCTAACTCCTCATATTCTTATTTAGAATCATTTATTCTTCTTTATACATTTTAGGGAGATCATTTTATACATTTATTCTTATTCATGTCTTATCTACAATTACTCTTGCACATTCTCATCATTTATTAGCCTTAACTTCCACACATTCTTATTTTAATGGAGAAACTCTCTTTGCTGTAAGCCGAGTCCCTTATCTTCGCTGGTGACTTTATTTTCTTAATTTTGCCTCAAGCAAGTCTTCGAAACCACATACGTTGATTTTGATGCTTTAACCTATGTTGGTTGCGCTCTTAGATGTGAATCGATATATATCTACATATATAAATATACACACAAACACATACATTGATATATATTGTTTTATTGTAATGGAAATTGCATTATTATTAATATATATACTTTTAAGTATTATGGTCTTTTCATAATTTTCAGAAATATATAACTTGGGATTGTGCATATTAGAGCTAACCATTTTTTTAAGGGCATTGGAATTTAGATTAAATAATCGTTTATGCCAACCTGTTCTATGGGTTGAATTTATGCTTATACCATTCTTTTATCGTTATCTAAGTGTAAGATTGCCAACTTTCATGAAATAATCTTCATCATCAATATATGTATACAATGGTTAAAGAGTTAAAGAAGGATTTCTTACATATACAATAGGTGAGGAAATATAAATTACATAATAGAAGAACTTAATTTGGTATTCTTTTAAAATGTTGATTTTGTCGTATTCTCCAATAGTTGAATTGTAAATTAGTTAATTGTTATCATTGACATTTGAGTATCATTGTGTGAATGGCTTATTGAGTAAAGTTAGTGATTATGTAATGAGTTTAGAAAATGTGCAAATAATGTCTCCCTTGGAAGCATTGTTGGTTGACTCTACTATTGTTTATTGTGCTTGTTTATGTTATTGAGTTGTTTTTGGTTATTGTTCTATAGGGGGGAGTCTTTTATGCAAATGGCCAATGATAAACTTCCAGAGGCTTAGGCGATTAGCTTGAAAGTTGGATTCATGGTTATTACATTTTGAAAATGGTTGATAATGTCCTTGAGATGTGTGCAAGAGGATCTTTCCTTGCACTGTTTTCCTTCTAGCACTTGTGTTTTGTAAGCGAGATGGTATATGCCTCGCCCTGTATGTGGTTTCATGTGCATTGGTTAAGTGTGCAAGATGGATTTACCTTGCTTTTTGTTTTGGGTCTTCTAGTTGCAAGTAGGGGGAGTGGCTCTTAAGTGGGGGTTGGGTACCACAAGTGGCTACCAGGATAACCCATTGAGAGTTGGATTAAACAAGTGATAACATTTAAGTAATTAATCTCGAGATGGGTTCTACACACATTAATAAGATAATTGTTGTTGCCCCACTCATAGCCTAGAGTGCTAGTGCGGGCTTAGGATGAGTTAGGAAGGCCGTTAGGGGTGTCGAGGCCAAGATGGTTGCCAGGAGATCCCCGTTGGCATGACTAGACATCCTTGTCACCATGAAAGGATGATTTAGTTTTGCATGGGTATCACTTGGGGGTTGGGGTCTAGAGTTAGTAGAGGGGTTGGACTGCTAGGATAACCCATGATGATACCATGTGATGACACTCTTCCCTATTGTAATATAGCATTCCCTAGTTTTGTGTTCCCCTTCTGTTGTGTGAGTGCCTCTGGAAGTCGTGTCTCTATTGCATGCGATATTCATGTTGTACTATGTTATGTTGGAACCGTGATTTGTCCTTTTGTGTTAAGTCTTTTGTCTTTTTTACTATTTTGTGGTGGAACCTTATTGTTATCTCCTAGCATGGGGGGTGGACCTTAGGATTCCACATGGTCGGGTAGATTGTGTTTTTTCATCCATTGGGTTTCCCTTGATGTTGTTCGTGAGTGTGGAGGATGAACCTTGTGTAGCAGATTTTGGATCTTGTACCAATTCGAGAAGATAATTGCTTATGTTATGTATTGAACCTTATATCATATGTATCGTGTAATGTAATCTTGATGTACTCTTCATGTTGTATTCAGGGAAGCATTGATGTAAGTTTGTAACAATGTAATGATGTACCCTCTTGTAAGGGAATTCACTTATGTACTTGTAGCTATATATATATTATCTTTGATGATTGCTTATCTGATGTTATGATATGTAAATGTATGTGCTTATTCATTTAATGTGATGGATTTAAAATGAACTCTTGTAGTTAGATATCGTTAATAGAATGTTTGTAATGCAATCATTGAACCTTAGAGGATGTAGCTCAGTTTATATGTGATGTTAAGCTATACATATCTCTGTTATTTCTTTTTTTTTTTAAATGTGTCATAATTGGTATAGGTGTGTTGTCCTCTGGGGTTCTTTGGCGGATGTTAGGTTAAAGGTTCGAGAATTTTTTTGTTTCCATAACCATTCAAAAGAAAGATATGATGAAGATATCGAAAGATATCTATGTAAATATATTATCATATATAATTATATATAAATATAGATCTAAATATATAAAAATAAATATATATCTATTTAAAGATATCTTTGTATATATAGCATTTACATAGATTTATATCTCATTATTTAAATCTTTTCATATCTTTATATTAATATACTATATATAATTATATAATATAATCTTAATATGCTCTCTATCTTATATTTCTTTATATCTTTATGTATAAGACATAAGTATAGTTAAGATATTTTTGTATCTAAGATTTTTTTTTTCCTATATAATCATTTCACTTTATATTATAATTATAAAGTTATTTTTCTTTTTTTGTATTGTTTCAATATGTCTTTATTTATCTTTATAAAAAAGATATATGAAATAATTTAAAGATATTTGTCTTATTTATTTAATTATAATCTTATTTATATTTATATTTCATATATATATATAGATTAAATAGAGTTTTTTGTATACCTTTATATATTGTTTTATTTTTATACATTGGATCTCTTATATTTTTATATGTTTATTTCTTTCTTAAATATTTAATGTTAAAAAATTCAATTATTAAATCTTATTTACATATTTATCTTATATACACTAGATCCCTCCATATCTTATAACTTTATGCATAAGATAGATAAAATATCTTTATATCTTATATTATAAAATAAGAACTTATTTCTTTATAATCATTTCTCTTTATATTTCAATTATTATAATTTCTTTTATTTATAGATTCAATTTGGCTTTTATTTCTTTATATTAAATGATACAAAGATATACTTAAAGATTCATAGCTTCATATATCCCTATTTATCTCTCTTAACACTTTTCTTTTTTGATATTTCTTAGGTCTTTATTTATGATATAAAGATTCTTATCCTTATTTTCTTACAAAGGGTACATGTTATAAGATATTTAATACATAAGATAATCATGAGAATCTTTTTAAGATATAAAGGTATATCTTATAAATCTTTATATATCTTTATAAGATACAAATATATCTTATAAATTCTAATATATCTTTATATTTCTTTTTTATTTGTTTATTTATTTTTCTTTTTTTTTCTTTAATTATATTCTTCTCCTATTTTCTTTTTTTTTCTAATTTTAATTCTTATCTAAAATTTCTCTTATGTTTACTTTTTTTTAAAAATCTCATGCAATCTAAATACCTTCCCCTAGCTCTTATTACCCAGTCTCGTTGCAATCACTCATTTTTCTCCTACAACTCTCTTTTTCCTCCATTGTTCTCCTACAAAACTCTTTTTCATCCTAATGATGGATCTCACGATCCAAACATTGATGAAAATCAACATAATTAAATCCAAGAAATTAGGCAATCTCATTAATAATGGTTGTAAAAAAATGTCTCTAACTAAATACATTTTTTATTCACATTTAGCTTTTTAAAATAACAATAATTTATATGCTTTATCATTCCCAACTCTTATAAATTGATCTAAATTATATTATACTTATATTTATATGCATTTATTAAATCAATTTAAATTCACTTTAATAAAAGTAATTTTTTATTTATTTTTATTTATGAAATATTTTATATTATTCATGTGTTTGTTTGGTTATCCCATATGGAAGCAGAGTCTATGTTGATACCTCTTCAGTTAAGAGACATGGACTAAGGAACTTCATATCCATTCCACCAAAATTGTCTAGGACATGATCCAATCTTCATCCTTTACACATACCTTCAACCCAAATTGAAGAATATACCATCACCTGCACCAATAATACTCAACCAATTAAACTAAAAACCCTTTACCATATCTTAATATTTTATAAAAATATACAATTTAATCACATCATTCCTAAGTGTATGTTTTAAATTTTACCAATAAAATATTTTACCACTATGTTGGTTGGCCTTGACCACTACTTCCAACAACAAAAAGAAGTGCAAGATGACGAAGTAAACATGCAATCAAGCAATTCGTTGGGGTTTAGGTGCAAAGCTACAAATGGTTGGCATGCTAACTACTCTTTCGTTTGGTAATAATGTCCTTGCCATTAGCCAAACCTTTTCAAATACAAATTTTTATTTTAAGCTTTTTGAATTCTTCACCAACCAAAAAGCTACAATCTAAGGATCTCATTCCTCTCTTCATCAGATTTGACCAGAACATTTTAACTGTTTGGGTCAGATTACATCACTTTTACATGTACTTCTTACCAACATATTAGGCAAACATAATTTTCAAAAAAAAAATTATAATGACAGGTGAATGTTTTCTTCCTTTTAAATACACAATTAAATACTTCAGAGCCAATAATGTTCATCATCAACATATTAAGTACACCATAATTTTAAAAAATAATTGTAGGAAAATAATAGGTGAAAGTTGTCTTCCATTGAAATAGATCACTAAATTGCATGCTTAAGAGACAATAAAGTTCTATATTTCATTTTCAAATAGAATGTTTCATTCCCCTACCTACATGTTAAGCACACCATAATTTTCAAGAAACCTTAAAAAAGTGGCAAAGTGAATATCTTCTTTCCTTTGAATTGGATAGAATATATTGTATGAAGCTCAATTGTACTCTACTGAGGTAATGGGTTGAGGAAATTGATACAAATTATAGGGCAGCAGAGAGGTCCACATGCCCAGTGGGTCCCTCATGCCACTAGAGTGGCCGAGGAGCATGCTTCCATTCTTATATAACCACCCAAGTTCATCAAAATCTCATGAAGAAGAGTTGTTTTGTTCTATGATCTTTGTGGGAGGTGGTAGTTAAGTAATCACACCAACAACAAGTGCAATGGAAGGAGATGACCTTAGGAAAATTAAAGATGATTTAGAGATGGTCATGGCTCACAAGACTAGTGTGCCTCTTGCTCAAGGCACAAGCTTGATCAATGAAGTTGGAAAAGCAGTCAAGAAAATTGTGTTTCCTAATGATCCCTTTAGGCAGTTTAAGAATCAGTCTAGGGGACGTAAGTGTGTTCTTGGCCTTCAATATGTCTACCCCATCTTTGAGTGGGCACCCAAATATTCATTTGGTTTGTTCAAATCAGATGTGATATCTGGACTTACCATTGCTTGTCTTGCCATTCCACAGGTAAACTATAAAATTAGATAGTTGTCTTAGTGGATTTTTCTTTTCCACTAAAATTTTTGTTTTAGACATACAATAAATATGTGTTGGTGATGATTGATGCAGAGCATAAGCCATGCAAAGCTTGTAAATTTTCCTCCCTTGATGGGACTATGTGAGTATTTCTCAAGTGTTTTTATGTATACTTTAATCACTTTTGTTGAGCTCATATTAATATCTACCTTAACCAAAAATTTAGGTTTCACAAAGTGAGAAGTTACTTGTTTTTTCTAATAATAGGTCTACTCTCATCTACAATGGCCTTACCTCTTCTTTGGTTGTTTCCAATGTTGCAAGTCTAGCTAAAAGAGCTTCCTCAGACTCCTTCATCAATCTTATTTCCCTAGCAATGACTGCACTTCCCTTTGGAGGCATCTTGTTCCCTTCAAATTGCAACTTTTCCTCAACTGACCAAAATGTTGAAAATGGAGGTAATTATGTAGCTTTAAAACTTGTAAAACTATTATACTATAGATCTAAATAAGTGTTCTTTGTTATAATTTATTTGTGTATGATTATCTATTTAGATTCATTTTACCATTTGTAGAAGTAGACAAAAGATTGTAGAAGAATAAGACTAGAAGATAGAAGTTACACAACATATACCGTGGAGAAACCCTTTCAGGAAAAAACTCCACCACCAGAATTAATAGTGCTTGTATTATTTAGCCTTAGAACAAGATTACAATAGTTCTTTATCAATCCTCGCTTGAGATGCTTCCTTTTCCTTCAACAATTCTTCTTCACAACCTGCAATAAAATATGATAAACTCTCTTCAACTTGTTGCAATAAATAGACAATAATGAGCCTTGTAAACTCCAAAGAGTTTACAATTACAAAGCACAATGTTTATCTCACAAAACCCATGCCTATTCTTTGCAAATAGAGTTCTTCCGTGAAAAACAATGTCAAACCAAGTCCTTCATCCATTTGGGCATCCCAAACTGAAGTCATAACTCAACGTTGATTACAAAGATATCTTGAAGGCTTCTCCTCAAAGTTGGCACCCAAGAATGGGCCCACTTAACTCAGCCTTATAAAATATCTTACCATGCAAAAGTGTTAACTCCAAGATGCCAACTTGGGCGCCCAAGGTGGGTCCAAGTCAATCTCTGTTAACTTAAAAATATCTCTCCACCATTCATGCAAATATCATGCATGATTGATCATCCCCACTTAACTGAATGTATCACCTATTATCTGTCATGAAACTCAAGTCATTAGTCATGCATTCCAAGTCAACTGAAGTCAACTAGCATTCAACTGAAACTAACTACATGCAACTAAAGATAACTAAACCATAACTGAACTGGATTGAACTGCATGTAAACATCAATCCCTAACTTCTAGGATCTTTGCATGCATTACTGAAGTGTTATCTTTTCTCCAAATAGTTAACTTAACTCAAGGTGAGTTCCACCTTCCATGTGGGTGCCCCATGTGCTCCTATTTTGTAGATCTTCATGGGCATTCCCACATGTTCCTATCATTTAGAATTAATTATAAATGTCAATTTATATGTTCATTTCATTTGAATTTAATCTCTTTCTAATCCTAGTGTTTGGGGAACACTTTCTGAGGACTTAGTAGATACATGAAATAATGTTTAGGATTACAATTAAATGGCACCCTATTCCCAACATTCTCCCACTTAACAATATACATTGCAATTATTCTAAACAAGGAATCATTATTATAAATCAAGTACAGGACTTAAGGCCAATGGCCTCCCTGCACCAACTAATCAATCCATGCCAACTTCAAATGCAACCTACATAATCATGAAGCTCCAAGCAAATGATTAAAACCAAGAGAAATTATCTGTAGGAACTGGTTTCATAAGATAATCTACAACATTAATTAAAGTGTCAACTTTCTCAATTAATACATTCCCACTCTCAACCATTTCTTACACAAAGTGATACTTAACATCAACATGCTTAGTGCAAGCATGATACATAGGATTTTTGGCTAAACACATAGCACTCAAACTATCACATTCAAGTTTAACTTACTTGCAATTAAAACCAATACCTTTCCCAAGTCTTTGTATCCAAACTTCCTCTTTAGAGGCATGTGAAACTGTTGAGTGTGTTGAACTCACGTCCAACCAAGGTGTAGGCTTCTTAGTCTTTACTGTTGAAAAAGCTTTTCTTACAAGTAACCATTCCAACATATATATTTTATCATAAGAGAACTCAAGCCTCACCTATTTCTCCAAGTATCCATGAGGACCTGTAACCAACCAATCCATTCCAAACTCCAAATGCAACACAGCACTATCATGAAGTAATCAAGAAAATGATTAATGTACCCAATACATAAGAGAACTACACAAGATTAATGCCAAAGCTCCAATCATGAATCAGGAACATAAACATGACAACATGATCTAACCATCTCCTCCAAGGAGATCACATGCATCATAACATACATACATCCTAGTCTCAAGAGAACAAGTACCATGCCAAACTCTAAATGCATATCAAGAGTAAACCATGGCATAATAGCAACCACTCTAAACCAAGAAAAAATATATCCACAATTACATGAAGATAACCTTACCAATGATACACCCACGTCACTGCCAACAAATCCCATTGAACCATGGTATGAGCTACACATGGCATCATGACTACCATCCTCTTCATGAAGATCACTCTTTAACATTAAGCAAAGATTCATCACCGACATTATTACATGAAATGATCAATGCATGATTACTGTCATTCGAGGATTCCTCTGTAGAAGATTCAGAACTCTTTTTCTTATTCTTACAATCCTTCTTCACATGTCCCAGTTTCCCACAATTCCAACACTTTACCTTACTTCATCCTTTGGACTTACCCTTCCCTTCCTTGTCTCCCTTAGGTTCCTTTTTCTCAGACCTACCTTTTACAAACAAGGCATCTTGGATTTCCGTTTTAGACTTCCTCCTCATCTCCTCTAATAGGAGAGTAGGAATTATATTGTCCATCTTCAAATCTGCACCACTACCACTAATAGCAACAATTAGATTTTCCCAAGATTTTGGTAAAGAACAAAGTAACAAAATGCTTTTATCTTCATCTTCTAGCTTTACATCTACAAATTCTAACTGACTTAGAATCAAATTAAAAGCATTCAAATGATTTGCAACAAAATCACCATCTTTCATCTTTAAATAATACAACTGTCTTTTCAGATACAACTTATTAGTAAGACTTTTGGTTTGATAGATATCACCTATTCTCTTCCACAGCGTATATGCAGTAGTTTCATCTGAAACATTCACGAGAACAGTATCAGCAAGAGATAATCTTGTGGTCCCTCTTTCCTTCTTATCAAGCTTATCCCAATCGTCATCTGACATCGTTGTAGGTGACTTTGTCTCATTACCAGCAGCTAACCACTGATCTCTCTCTTCAAGGAGATCCTCCATTTTTAGTTTCCACATGTCATAATTAGATCCATTGAATCTTTCAATATCTAAATGAGAATTAAAACTCATTGTAACAAGCTTATTTTCCAAAATAAACAATAACACAATAGTAAAAGCTCCCACTACAACCAAAAAATCTTCAAACTTTTAAGAGAAAGGTGTCCCAAACTCTACCCCAACTGTTAGCTCTAATACCAAATGTTGAAAAATGGAGGTAATTATGTAGCTTTAGAACTTGTAAAACTATTATACTGTAAATATAAATAAGTTTTCTTTGTTACAATTTCTTTGTGGATGATTATCTATTTAGATTCATTTTACCATTTGTAGAAGTAGACAGAAGATTGTAGAATTATAAGACCAGAAGATAGAAGTTACATAACATATACCGTGGAGAAACTATTTCGGGAAAAAACTCCACCACCAAAATCAATAGTGCTTGTATTATTTAACCTTAGAACAAGATTACAATAATTATTTATCAATCCTTGCTTGAAATGCTTCTTTTTCCTTCAACAATTCTTCTTCACAACCTGTAATAAAATCTGATAAACTCTCTTCAACTTGCTGTAATAAATAGACAATAATGAGCCTTGTAAACTCCAAAGAGTTTACAATTACAAAGCACAATGTTTATCTCACAAAACCCATGCCTATTCTTTGAAAGTAGAGTTATTCCATGAAAAACAAAGTCCTTCATCCATTTGGATGTCCCAAACTGAAGTCATAACTCAATGTTGATTACTATGCAAACCCTTTTCCTAGTACCTGCAAAACAACATGAATAAACAAGTTAAACAATGAATTGCAAGCTAAAACAAGGATTCCCCATGAAATCCATTAACATAGCTCAAATTAGGAAAAAACAATGAAATAGCAAAATAAAGATTGAATCCTAATTAAGCAAGCAAACTCTTGATCCCATGGGGGAATTGGTGCCAATTTGATGTGAAAATTGGCCCTTTCCCAATTCCTATGATGAAATCTTGATATGTTGAAGATGGTTGATCCACTTTGGTGACAAATGGTGAGAGCTCCAAGCCAAAATCTGCAATAACCTAGCTAAGAACTCAAAATTGATGAATGGAAATGGCTAAGTATTTTAACATGGTAACTTTGCATGGATTGTGGATGATCAAATGAGGATATGAGCTCTTTATTTATAGAATTCTAAGATGGGTGAATGTCCAAATTTGAGCAATGTGGGACTAACATTCATCCAATGATATGATGCCACCTGTCAAGCTATGAATGGATGATGGTTGTGCAAGATTTGGGGTTTGTGCCAATAAATGCCAATATTTGAAATTCAAATTTGTTGAAATGGCATGCAAAAGGGAAAGGAAAAATGCAATAAATGCCACTTGGCTCAAGGCAAAGGACATGTAAGAGGTTTTAAATGCCTTGTTGGATGTACATGTTGACTTGAAATTTTTGAATTCAAATTGAGAGAATATTCCAAAAGATGCCTTGTGAGGAAAATAGAGATTTAATAAATGAATTAAATCTATTTTCATGTGCAACTTGCATTATCTAGAAGGTTGTGACATGAGATGAGAGTTAAATTAATCAAGTTAATTAATTTAACAGGAGATTAGATGATGTGACTTATTTGACTTAGATTTATGGATTTATTTAAATCAAATAAGAGAGGAATATGATAAGAGGCTAATTAATAAGGATTTTGATTTATTTAATTAAAAGGGATGGTGTTAGATTAAATCAAATAAGGTTTTAATTTATTTAATTTAATGGATAGACTTTAGAGATTTAATCAAATAAATTGATTATTTAATTAAATAGGGATAATAAGATCAGATGGATTGATTTAATTAACAAGAGAAATGACTTGATTAGATAAAATGATTTATTTAATTAAGAGATGAATATTGATGAATTTAATTAGATAGGGGAATTTGATTAAATGGTTAGACCGAGGGATGATTCCAGAAGAAATGATGATAGTAAGTCAGGATCAGATGCACGATGTCAATCAGTATATTTTACGTGTCTACAATTACAAAGATATCTTGTAGGCTTCTCCTCAAAGTTGGCACCCAAGAATGGACCCACTTAACTCAGCTTTATAAAATATCTTATCATGCAAAAGTGTTAACTTCAAGATGCCAACTTAGGCCCCAAGGTGGGTCCAAGTCAATCTTTGTTAAGTGAAACATATCTCTCCACCATTCATGCAAATATCATGCACGATTGATCATCCCCACTTAACTGGATGTATCACCTATTATCTATCATGCAACTCAAGTCATTAGTCATGCATTCCAAGTCAACTGAAGTCAACTAGAATTCAACTGAAACTAACTACATGCAACTGAAGATAACTAAACTAAATTGAACTGCATGTAAACATCAGTCCCTAACTTCTAGGATCTTTACATGCATTATTGAAGTGTTATCTTTTCTCCAAACAAATAACTTAACTCAAGGTGAGTTCCACCTTCCATGTGGATGCCCCATGTGCTCCTATTTTGTAGGAGCTCTTCATGGGAATCCCCACATATTCCTATCATTTAGAATTAATTACAAATGTTAATTTACATGTTTATTTCATTCGAATTTAATCTCTTTCTAATCCTAGTGTTTTGGGAACACTTTCCAAGGACTTAGGAGATACATGAAATAATGTTTAGGATTGCAATTAAATGGCATCCTATTCCCAACACAAAACCTATGATCTAATACCAATTTTATGTAGAGAAAGGTGGAGGTTCACTAACCAATCACAATTCAACAACCCTTTCAAGTGAGAAACCCTAACTTGGTGTTTTGTTCACAATCCCTTCAATCTTGCTTGTAGCATTCCAAATAGTGTATTTTCATCATATCTTTTAGAGAAGGCATCAAACCCAAGAACCAGTCACCATTCAAGACACCCTTTATGCCCTCTTTGACATATCCAAATTGGAGATAGGGTTTTTTTGTAACAACACCTTCTAAAATAGACTGTTGTGTTGCCCTTAAGCCCAATTAGGCCTATTTTACAAAGCAACTATGGTATCCCTTCTTCAAATCACCAATATTCACTCCAAGGCTTTAAACAGGTTACATGGGGTCTGAAACAATAGTTTTTATCAACCGAAACATCCACAAATTCACCAACTATCAAAACCCTACCTCTAACCTCTACTCCTAAGCCTAATACATTGAGATATTAGGCTAGGGCTCGATCAAACACTACCCTACATCCATCCCTTGCATCTAAAAACCTAAAAAACATGAAAAACAACATAGCTAATTCCATTCCACCGATTTGCAAAGGTTTCCACCAGTGGAATGGTTTAATATGCCATTTTTTTCACTCAAACCCTCTTAACTTAGGGTTTTCAGACCACTTTCAGAGATTTAATTCAAATTCGCTCAATTCTCAATGAAAAGCACTCAAAATAGAACCAAAATAGATCTAACTCATCCCTACACTAGTACCAATGAAAACTAGCACATTTTCAAACTATACAGAGTCGTACAAAAGCCTGTAGCGGCAAAATTACTCAAGAAATTACAGAAAAATAGAGATTCCTTATTGCTTGATCTTCAAAAACAAATCCAAAATAATGCATCGAGCCTTTCAAGTAATATTTAAACATATCCAACTCCAAACCAACGGTTCCAACCACTTTTTGAATGACTTGACTGTTCACCTTCCAAAACAAACCAAAATTGCAAAGTTGCATTGCAACTTTTTACAGCATTTGCAACAAAATGAAAACTTTATCTAAAAATGACCCCATGAGACTCAAAACATTAAATATGGTCTAAATAGACCTTATTACATCAAATATGACTCAAAACATTAAAAAAACCCAACATTAGACCCTATGTACAAAATGAAGCTAGGTGCCCCTGCACCACTAGGTGGACAAACTTGTTGCCAATTGCCTAGACATGATAAATACCAAAATCCATCAACTCATGGCTTAGTAGGCTATGTGAATCTTATTATTAGACTTGTGTGATTTTTTTTGTAACACAATCCTTATCCAATGATGATCACAAGTAGTATGGGATTTTTTTCCATCATTATAATTGGCATAAAGGATTGAGGAAAAAGATGAGACCCATAGTGTATAATGGGATACGCCAACATTGTTTTTCTAGTTGGGGTGCATTAAAAGGGTAGGTGTGTGAACCAAGTAATTGGAAGATGCATGCAATAGTGTCACATCCACTTCCTATTGCTAGTTGGTCATTATATATGTTTTATCAACTCACTGTGTACCTATGCAAATGGAATTGGGTATTGTGCACATTGTTACACTTATTCCCTTACCTATGATGGCATGAAGTAGTATGAGATGCTTGATTATCAACATAGAATTTGGTGGATTGGTAAAAGGATGCAACCTATGACATAAAATTTTATTCACCCACATTCCTTTTCTAGATGAGATCTACTTACAAGCTTATGTGATTGTGAGCCACATGGTGAGATGATGCATATAATAGGTTGCATCCACTTCCATGGGTGCCAATTTTTCTTTATGTAAACATACAATGCATGTGCGGATTTTTCACATTATATAAATGTGTTGTATACTTAAGCTAGTCACTATTGTACTTATTATATGTATATGAGCTAATCATTGTGTTATTTATGATGTGTATGAGCTAGTCATTGTACTTGTGATGTGTGTATGAGAAATTCACCTTATGTATAAGTGATGTATGTTTGATCCAATAATTGTGTGATAGTGTTATTTTGGAATGATATTGTTGTGGTTTTGTGTGTGTTTGCACACTAGTGATTGGTTTGGAACCAACACTTGACTAGAATGTGTTATCATTCTATTGTAATTGGATTGATTAAAAATAATAAGATTAATGAATAGTCACAATTTCAAGGTGAGATCAAGATCTTATACAAGAGGAGAGGATGAATTCTCTCTATCGTTAGTATACAAATTACAAATAATCTAACTCCCAAGTTAGAATATGTAGGCAAGGTCATAACAAATGAACCCTCAGGGTTTAGGTCTAGGTCTAGGGGTGTCCTTAATATTACGAGTTTACCACTTTATAGCATAAGCATGTGAGTGGTGGCATAGAGTCATCACCGTGATGGTGATTGGAGAAGATATGAACTCAACACTTTCAAGATAGATGGAGGTATTTCACTAAATAACCAAGCAAATGGATTTCTCTAAGCAATTTGACTTGACTAGTTTGCAATTTTCAAGCACAAAACTTAGTTGGTGCGTGGTTGTGACTCTTAGAGCAACCTTCCAAACTAAGTTGTAACTAGTATAGAATTATGTTTTATTTTGAATTAAATTAATTAAATTACCTCTAGAAACTCTAATATTTTAATGATAAAAGTGATCTTATTTAGGGGTCATGACCATCTCATATTATATCAAAAATTATTTTTAACAAAGTACAAATGCATTGGGTAAAGTTCAATAGATAATTTATCTAGCTAATTTTTAATTATTTTAATAAAAAAAAACATTTTTTTATAAAGGGTAAACGTAGGATTTTTGAAGGGGCCCTAACCCTTGTAACAAATAAGCAAGATCAAAGAAAGAAGTCCAACCCAATAACAAAGAGAAACAAGGAACTAGTAGCCTTACTACTATACAAAACAATAATAGACAAACAATATATCAACCAAGGGAACTAAGCACAACTAACAACAAGCATATAGTCCACAGACCACAAAGATCAACAAACTCAAGGTGGTTTGAAATAAAATTATAGGAGCATTGAACAACTCCATTGGAAAAATCCTTAAAGATATTTTCCTTCTTGGTTGGTCAACCTTCATTTCCATTTGTAGAAATAGATTGCCAATTTTCTTTTCTCATTGAATTTCCTTTTTAGGGACCAACCCTTTCATAGAAATAGTAATAGGATGACTAAGCCAACTCCCGCCTATAAATATAATCCTATTTTCCTTTAGAGAAGGACCTAAGGGCATATGATGGCCTTCACCATAAGGGTTGTTGGATTTTTCATGAGGCTTTGGATACTAGTCCAACCTAACAAGGGGTTGGTCCCTACTAAAAACACCTAATTCTAGTGCAAAAAAGTCCTCAATGGTAACAATAATGTCCAAAAATGTAACTAATTCATATTGAGGATTATTGGATGACTCTAGATATTTTTTCTTCTAAAAAAAATTGCTTTCTCTCCTTCCTATTGGATAAGCACCCAAAGGAAGAGTATCCAACCATCTAACATAATCAACATAACCACAAATTCCTCATAGATACTAATTTGATCCTAATCACCTAATTTTGAAGATAAGGTGATAGAAGAAGGAAGAGCTTCTCAGCAATGCTAGAAAACACATAAAATCTATAAAATTTAAACGCTTCCTTGAAATGGTCATTGGATCAAAGAAAATGAACTAACCAATAATAGAAGCTCTACCTTTTAGAACCTTTTCCTCCTAATATTACAAAGGCAAGATTGGAATCTTCACCCACACTTTTTTTTTGCATTAATAATAGGTTAATTGCACAGTATAGCATGGTTACATCATGCTATAGCATATGATCAACCATATAGTGTCATAGATGTTCATATATGATCAGCCATATAGTATCATCCATATAGTACAAAACCATGTATCTATGCATGAGACAGATTATACACATATAGATTGTAGACTGTGGACAACGAAATACACATATTACAAAAAGATTAGACTGTAGACAACATTATCTTTCATTTCCCAGGTTCCTGCTCTTGTTGCAATCATCTAAGGATCCCCAGTTAACTAGGGTGTTGATGGCATCAAGTTCCTCATTGGAAAAAACTTCTTCAATCTCATAGTTGGAATTGGTGAACAATTGAGGTCTTTGTCTTCTTTGACATTTTTTCCTTTTTTAATCTGCTCTTTGAATTCTTCCTTAAATGCCTCTAGTGCCTGCATAAACACTGCCAGATTGGGTTAACCCTGTTGCCATGAATTCCCATACATGATTTCTTTTTGGTGAATGAGTACCACTCCATCTTTGAGAAAATTTAGGAACTTGCTCTCTACAATCTCCATGGTGGCAACAACCTATAATGCAACATTAAAGAATGTGAGTCTTTTATTTGACTTAGTAAGTATCCTCTAAACCCCATTGTATTTGTCCTCATTTATTGCCTTCCATGTAACCCACATGATTTCAGTCATAAGTAGAAACCAAAATAATTGTAATTCTTTACTCATATTTTTATCAAAACGCATAAGAATATATTTCTTCTAGATTTCATTAGCATAAAAGCATTCAAAGAAAATATGATAAACAGTTTCAGGTACCCTGCAAATTTCACAAATATCAATAGTAATATTTTTTAGTTTGAAAGGAAAAAATGGACTTAGCATTTGAGATTCTAGCTCTATAAGCTAGGCATAATAAATCAAGTTTGGTCATTAGCTTGTTTATTTTTTTCTCTTCCAGTTCCACAAAAATAGAAGTGTCATCAACAAAGTGAATATTTAGGAGTTCACCATTGTTAGGTAGCATCAACCCTTTCACTTAAGGTGAAACATAATTATCTCTTAGTAGGTAGTGAAGAGCATCAGAAGCAATTACAAACAAAGAAGGAGCAATGGGGCATCCCTACCTAATTGACCTTTCCAATTGGATAGTTTTAGACCTAAACCCATTCACCTCTACCAGGGCAGAGGCATCTTTTAGGAGAGTACCAATCATTTTAGAGAATTCTTGTGGAAACCCGAAAGCTTCTAGGGCCATTTTTAGAAAAGACCACTCCACTCTGACATAAGCCTTCTCAAAATCCAGTAGGAGCATTGCCACATTTTGTTGAGACCACTTGGCCCAGTCTAGAGCCTCCCAGCTAGTAATCAAGTTTTCAAGGATGTATTTTCCCTTGATAAACCCAATTTGAGTAGAGTTTATGAACTTGGGGAAGATGTTGGTAGGTCTTAATGCTAATACTTTTCCAAGCACTTTGTAAGAAACATTCAACAGTGTGATAGGCCTCCAATTTTTAATCAAGGTTTGATCCCCCTCTTTTGGCAGCAATTTAATAAGGCCTTGGTTAATACAGGTTCCCAATGACCCTTTGGCAAGGGCATTGATGTAGTCCTAATGGAGATCCTCACATACCCAATCAATAAGACCTTGTAAAACTCAACAGGGAGCCCATCTATCCCAAGAGATTTATCATTGCTCATGGAAAGGATTGCTCTTTTGATCTCTTCTTTGGTTATAGTAGAAGAGAGTTGAACACTGTCCTCTTTGGAAATTTTTTCAGGTATTAACCTCTTAAGCTTGTTTCTAGCTTCCAAGAATCCTTCTCTATTTTCTTCAAATCTGAAGAGATCTTTGTAAAATAGTGTGAATTGTTGCAAGATGTCTTCTTGATTTGACAGGGTTACACCATTATGGAAAATTTGATCAATTTTCTCTTTCAGGCCTTTTTCCTTAATATATTTGAAGAAAAATTTTGATCCTTTATCCCCACTGCTCAGCCAATTGAGCTTAGCCCCAACCTTTAACCCTTGAATCTTATTAGCCTATAGCTTCCTCAAAGAGCATTTAACTTTATTGAGCTCCTCATAGAGTTGCTCATCCACATGATTTTCTTGACTCCTTATTTTTGCAACCAAAAGCTCATCTTGGAGATGGTTCTCTTCCCTCTTATATATTATCGACTATCCTCATATTGTAGCACAGTACATGGTCTTATGCCACTCTCAATTCAGAAAAGAAATCCTCCAAAAAGTAATGAATGTTAAAGATTATTGGTCTAGATACGAGTGGAAACACAGAGGATCAGCTCATATACATGGATTCCTATGGCTACATGAAGTGCCAAACATGGATACTATTGATTGGAACAACAGTGAACAGCGGGATGCAGCTGAGAGATATTTCAACAAAATTGTTCACGCATGGAATCCATCACATTCTACAATTGGCGAAAATTCATAGGTACATCTTGAAACAGGCATTCCAACATACCACTATACACCCATGTCTCAAAAATATAAGGCAACTTGCAAAAGTTGATGTAGAAAAGGACTACGACGAGATAGCAAACACTATACAAAGACATACAATTTGTAGAAAAGGTGCATGCCTACGAAACAAAAATGGAAAAATGGTTTGCAGGTAAGGAACACTATAAAAAAGAATGTATTTTTCCATTTCACTAAATGAATATAATGAGATGCTAACAATATGCCTTACAGGTATAATACTCCATGGCCACTAAATTTACAAGGGCCAAAATTATACCAAAATTTAGAAACCAGTGAAAAAGAAATTGAACCTATGAGAAATGATGACAGGCTTAACTCGCACAACTGCCATGTCTTGCAACTATGGAGAGAAAATATCGATTGGCAACTAGTTCTTTCAAAACTTGTTGTGGTTAAATACATTGCCAAGTACACAGCAAAAGCAGAGAGAAGCTCAAAAACATACCATCAAATGTTGGTACGTCTTGCAAGTGTCAAAAATCCAAACGATCCCATAACAAAGGTTTACAAAAATCTCATAACAAAAACAATAGTAGAAAGAGATATTGGAGTGCAAGAAACAAGCCATATGTTATTAGAACTTCCATTAGTGGAAAGTAGCAAAAGATTTATAACTCTAAATGTATCAATCGAAGTTTTCAAACGCGTGGTATTACACCAAGACAATAATGATGAAGAACAAGCACCATCTTACATTGATACATACAAAAACAGGCTCCCACACATGGAGGTTGTATCACTAATTAATTCAGCAAAATCACAGATATATAATGTTAAGTGTAAAAGTGAAAACAAATGGAAGCCAAGAAAAACACCAGCTATTGTATGCGTCATTCATAAATTTATATCTATTCCTCTAAGGGAATCAAATAAATGGTTTGATTTTTTCCTTTCATAATTGTTGCTTTACAAACCATTTCATGACATTACCAGAAATATTGGTCATAATAATGATTTGATACTATCAAATTGGGAAAACCACATCTACAATCAATGGCATGTTGAACGAACAACAACCACATAAACTATTGAAAACAACGACTCTCAATCAAAAGACAACAACATTATCCAACATAGCACTGCAGAGCATGAATGGGAAATCATATCAAGACTACAACATGGTCAAGCAATGCACATTTCAGAGATAGATATGTTGGGAAGAAGAGATTTAGACAAGCAAATGGACTGGTATACCGACTTAAAAGGTGAACAGTATACAAATGCAGCTATCAATTTCATTACCACTATGAAGAGTACTGACTCTGTAATTGATCAAAATCCAGGAAAATGTACCAGCTATGAAAATCTCAACAACCAACAACACAAGGTAGTTAATATTATTCTCTCCCACTACAATGTAAGTCCAAATAAGTCTCCACTATTCCTGATTATTCAAGGAACAATGGGAATAGGAAATTCATATGTTATAGGTAAAATAAAAGAAACACTTCAAAAAGCTTCAATGCCAAATCAATCTCCCCTTCTACTACTCGCTCCAACTGGAGTAGTAGCATGCAATATTGGAGCATCAACTATTCATTCAAAATTGAAAATTCCAATAAGAGACTTCAAAGAACTTGAAGGCACAAGATTAACACATTTTCAACAAGAATTAGCACATATCAAATATATATTGATTGATGAAATGAGCTTTTTGGGTGAAAATTTACTTGAAAAGATAGATTGTCGACTTTGCCAAGCCTTTCCACAGAAGTCAAATCAAAACTTTGCAAGTGACTTGCTCAAAATATAAACATCATACATCATTCCTTTTTAGAAAATCATTTTTATATGTACTAACAAATAATTGTCAACACAGCATTTATCAATTTTATCCAGGAATATCATTGATTTTAGTTGGCGACCTCAGACAGTTACCACTAGTTAATGACAAACCAACATATAGTAGCAAAGTCTGAGGTAGAATACTATGGGAAGAATTTATAAATTTCATTACTTTAGACCACATTTTCAGACAACATGGACTAAACAATGATCAAGAACGATTTCGCCAACTACTAGAAAACATTAGAGATGCAAACCCTACAATAGAGGATTGGGAACTTCTAATTACAAGATGCAATACAAGGCTTGATGTAGAAACGAATGTAGATTTTGAAAACAATGTACACTTGTTTTCAACAAATGAAAATGTTCACATCCACAACAGGAGTAAATTGCACTCATTGGCACAACCAGTTGCACATAGTGTTCCAACAAAAAATGGCACAAGCAGTCTCGCAGAAGAAAGTCTAGACAACGAAAAAAATTCAGAATTATTATTAAGTATAAATGCACAAGTTATGTTGACAACAAACTTGTGCATACAAGCAGGACTCGTAAATGGAGCTCTTGGATTCATTCAACAGATTATATACAAACCAGGAACAATGCCACCACAACCAACAACATATGTATTGGTCAAATTTGACAGTTACTTTGGAATACCTTTCAACAATCAACACCCATATACAGTTCCAATCACACCAATGCAATGAGGAAGCACAATGCAAATACCATTGAGATTAGCTTAGGCACTAACAATACACAAAGCACAAGGTTTAACTCTTCAAAAAGCAACAATTGATATAGGCCCAATTGAAAGAACAAGACTAATATTTGTCACAATTTCTCATGTAAAGTCTATACAAGGACTCCGCATTATGCCTTCATTCACATTTGGAAAATATGAAAAAATCAAGACAGGAAAACAAATTACAAACAGAAAAGCAGAAGTGCATAGGCTAAAAGCCTTACAAATAAACTAATGTTCCAAACAGATGTATCAAGAATAATCTAATTTCTAGCCTTTATATATTCTAATTTGTTTTACTTTCTAATGTATTTATTATTTAAGGGATAAAATCCTTCAATGGGGACCAATCTATATTATGTTGCTCTTATATTTCCTCCTAAATTCCATAAATAGTCCACATACTAGTTCTTATTTTCCAATGTTTTTCTTACAATGAAGCTATAGCCTATATATGCAATGATAAAATGTTTACCCTAGGGATTATCCATATGTGTTTCTTCCATTTATTTCAGCTTGTGCTTTAATGATAAATTTCACACTTTAAAAAATCACAAAAAAAAGATCATTAATAATTAACAAATAATTAATAATAATCTAATTCTCCATTTAAGAATAATACATCTCCAATTTTTTTAGTAAGAACAATACATCTATAAGAATAATAATATCATTGTCGTTTATTGATAGTCATATAAGTGTAATGTAATGATAAAATATTAGCAGTTTCTATTTTAAAAGTGTTGTGATCAATTCTTTTTTAATCGATTAGCAAATGATATTATAGTATTTGAATTTTTTTAACAATTTTATTGTTATTTCGATAATATTTATAGAAAATTATTTGAAATCATGAAGTTTTTGAAATATTTATAATATAAATTTCTTAAATTTATAATTCTTCCATTTATTTCAACTTTTGCTTTAATGATAAGAATAATAAAACAAATAGAAAATAATTTATCTTATTTTTTAATTGCAGCTCTCTTTTAATTCCTAATATTAAATCGTTTAGTGCTTAAACTCTGCAACCTTATATTATTAAAGATCTATGAAATTATGGTGTACATCAGTGAAGCCAAGCGAAACAAGTATGTAAATTTTTATTTCATTTTTCCAGATCAAGTTGAGCTATGTTTTATATGTTTATGTAAAATTTAACAAAATTAAAAAATCATATTTTTTGGGTTGCCATGCAGAATGTTATCTATTTCAACCAAACAAAGTGAAGAACTCCAAGCATTTAGGAAATTGAATATATTCTTGTATCAATTAACACTTTTGAGTATTGTAGATGATAAATCGTATTGGTATGGATAGGGGGCTAAACTTCAAAAACATAACCTTCAAATTCAAATCGATGCATGGACATTCTATCAAAATGTGTTTAAAGAATACAAACAAATAGACTTAATCAATTTAATCCTACTTTACTAGCTCAAATCTTACCCATACATCATTCTTTGTTGCACATACAACTCCAAGATTTATAGTCGACCATATACTGACATTGTGAATGACCACATCATTCAAGATGTCACAAAAACATTACCTACAAATAGGTTGATTCTAGATTACAGTGAACTATTCATTCAACATTATGGAATCAACAAACCAAAAAGATTTCAAAGGACAAAGGCAAGGACATTCCAAAAGACTTCAAAGACTTTAACAAAATGTGATGGTTAAGGTAATTATCTTTATTTTTTATCCTACAATTGGCTAATTCTCTTTCTAGATCAAATAGTTGTTCTTTTTTAAAATTCTAGACTTCTATATTTTTCTCACATTATGTTGGGTACTTTCAAGCCCTTCCTGTGCACCTCAAGATTTGTATATATATGTATATACAATATATATATATATATATATATATATATATATATTTGTGCAGTTCAGCTATAAAGTTTGAATCACATGTTCCCTCTCCCTAGATCAGTCATCACAGCACGTTGTGCAACAATTTACAGGTGATTCATTTTTAAAAAACCAGGTTGTCTTAGATTTTCTTAAGTTGGGTCTCATTGTGTTGTGTACTTTTAGGCACTTGTTGTGCACCTCAAGATTTGTATATATGTATATACAATATATATATTTGTGCAGTTATCTTGACCTTGAAGCTATTTCCTTTTACTGCAAATGCTCGATGTTCAGTTGTAAAGTTTGAATGGTGGATGTTTCCTCAATTCATTATTGCACATGTTCCCTCTCCCTAGATCACTCATCACAACACGTTGTGCAACAATTTATAGGTGATTCTTTATTCCTTTTTTGTATATTATCTCCACTCAGACTCTACAAAACTAGGTTGTCTTTGCTTTTCTTAAGTTGGGTTTTATTTATCTAACATTGATTGGTTGTGTAGACATGCAAAATTGACATCACGCATATTTAATTAAATCATATTCGTCTCTTTAATTAAATAAATCAAGTTTATTTAATTAATCTCCTAAAGTCATCCATTTAAATTAAATAAATTCATCTTTATTTGATTTAACACTAACATCATCCTCTTTGATTAAATAAATCAATTTTTTAATTAATTAAATCTAAAATCATTTTCTTCTCATTTTGATTTATTTTAATCCTAAAATCTAAGTCAAAAGTCAAAATCACCTAATCCCTCATTAAATTAATTAAACCTTGATTAATTTAATCCTAACCTCCAAAATTCTCTAGATTTTGCCACTTGCACATGAAAATGCATTTAAATGATTTATTAAAATCTTTATTTATTTTCAACTTGGCATCTTTGAGGAATATTCTCCAAGTTTGAAATCTCCCCCCCAAATTGACATGGACATCCAACAAAGCATTTAAGAGCTCTTACATGTCTCTTACATGTCTCTTGCACAAGTCAAACTTAGCATTTAACTCATTTTTTCATCAAATTCAAATTTCAAATCTCCCCCTCTTTGGCACATTGACCAAAATGTGCTCATTCCTCAACCTCTCACATGTTGACAAGTGGCATCTTGTCATTGGTTGATTTGTAGTCCCACATCCTCCATGTTTTACATTCTTCTATCTTTCTATTCTATAAATAGAGAATTTCTCTATTGTATTAATCCTCCACAACTCCACAATCTTAGTATCCACAACTCCACAATCTTCTCCATAATCTCAAACATTTGAATCCATATCATTTTCAAAGCAGTTTCATCATTTAGCTTATCAAAAGGGGTTGGGAAAGGGCTACTTTCCACATCAAAGTGGCACCAATCCCCCCATGGAATGATGTTTGAGTAGTTTAGGGATAGATTTCATACTTATCTTGCTTATAATTTCATATTAGTTTGATAATGTTATTGTTCCTTTATATTCTCTCAACAATCTCATGGGGAGGGCTATTATATCATTTGTTCAATATTGACTGATTTAATTCATATTTGTCAATCTTGGATAAATGTAGATTTTGGTCTCTCACAGGTTGCAATGGTATCACTTTGTATTGAGGAAATTAGTGAACAAACAAGCTATGAAGCAACACTCTTTCCATCATATTCATTGGATGGGATTGGCTTCATCATCACCTTAGAAGATTTCATGTTATTTGTGGGACTGCAAAAGATACACTATGTTTCATTTTATTCCAAATTTGTCAATTGCCAAATATTGGAAGTACTAAAAAACACTTGCAGCCTGTAGAAATTCGATCAGTAAAGTTCTTTTACTTTTCTTGCTCTAAGCGATGCATTCATAATTGTGTAGTCATTTTGTATATGTTTCTTTTTCATTTTTCCACTATGAATCTGAGATTCTGTATTTCTTTGAAAATACATGTTATTTGTGAAGTAGTAGAATAAAACACAAGACCATTATGTATTTCATCAGTAATCTCATCACATAATAACAAAACCTTAAATTTCAATTGCCTCCATTACATACTATCATTTGTTACTACTATTAAACGAAGAGTTGTTATTTTGTAATTTTGGTTTCGCTTATTTAACATAATTTCCCTAAATTTGCTGGCATCCATGCAACATGAAATTTAGTTTGTTGTTGGGTATTTTATTATTTGACTTCACTTTTTTCTGAGGGTAAAAACTAAATAAATTTTCACTAAGTCTATTTATTTTTTCAAATTTGTGGTTGTTAAATGTAATGTGACCACAATATTCATTTCAAGTCTCAAGTTATGCAGTGAATGATGCCTGGTTTGCAAAGGACAACTCGGTCTCTTGAAAAAGGTATGATTGATTAGATTTGTTATGTTGTACGTCTTGAGCTTTTTTCTTTCTCCATCTTCATTAGTTTCTGCTTCAAGATGTAGATGGTGTTTTTGACTTGACAAATTCATTCTATTTGCTCACAGTTCTCTAATGAATGAGACTCAAATGATCAAAATGAGTTTTGTGCTAGAGATTGTCTGTTAAGAATGTTAATGCATTTTAGTGGTGTTTAGAATTTAGATCCACTGTGAGTGTTATTACCAAGGTTCAAACATACAACCATTGTTCATGGCTATCAATGAATTAATTATTTGGCTTATATCCTTGGGGTTTCTTTGGCTCATCATAGGTTAGGTTAAAAATTGCCCTTCACTGTGGCCTAGGGTAAGTAACATGGGTAATCCTTGATTTTACTCCATAATTGCTACACCACAATGTCATCCTTCAAATTCATATATTTGTATCATTAAGAAATATACATTGTAATGGTTCCACAAAAACCTTGCCATATATCCCATGAAATTATGGGTCACTTTATTGCTTTGAGAGGGATTTTGAACCTAAGTATCCCACACTGCAACTTTATAAAACAAAACAGGTTATCGTTGCAGTTTGAATTTTTTATTGAGAAAAATTATAGAAACTCCAATGGGTTGGCAGCATATGGATGTTGGAGAGTATCAAAATTGTTTCTCTAATAAATTCAACTTTCTTAAAAAAAAAATCATGCAAACTCGTTTTATATCTTTAGAGTTCTTTGGTTGGTTCTCAATTATCTAGCCTATTCAAATTGTTATTCAATGATGCTTCTCTTTTATCAAAGGAGATCTGTACCAATGCTTGCTTAATTGATCACAATACTTTGTCATAGGAACCTCAAAAGTTGGTCCTTGTAGCTTTAGTTTCCATGACAAGTGAGTTCAGATATATTACGTCACAAATAATGTTGAGAATAACTTGGTAGATGTCGGCATTTAGGATACTAACATCTTATCCAATTTTAATAAATTCAATGCTTTTTTTAGTTGTAGCAATTATTTGTCTATACATGGCAATGAGCTTGACCTTACGCACTAAAATAACATTAATGTCATCCCCAATGAGATCAATAACCTTTAAAAGGTATGCTTTTAGCTTTTAGTTTGAACTTTGGAGCTATATGCTTTAATTGGTTTTTGTGCAGTACCATAAACATTTGATTTTTTTTGTCTCATACTAGGTCTATACAGGAAACCAAAAAATCAAAGTAGTAATGATCTTACTATTAATGACAATCTATTCAACAATCCATGAAAGTGTGATAATGCTTCTGGCAAGTTGCATGATTCTTGTATTAGTGTTGTAGATCGCATTCCATGCATGTCATCAAAAATAGGATAAAAGATGATGGATCATGGAGTATTGCATTCTTTTCGATCCCTAGATTACTTTCAAGATGTATAAATAATCTAATAGTTTATCTAGAGTCTTGCATTCTCATACCTTAGTATTGATGCCAAAATGTTTCTCAACCAAAGTAGTTTTATATATTTCATAGATTGTTGTAAGTTGGTTTTCAGATAAGTGTCATAAAATGTGAGAATATTAAGTGATATCTTCCTACTTTTCTTTTCCCCAAAATTGTTGACATTTTGGGTTTAAAAGAGGATGCAACATTGCTTATGAAGTAACTTAGTAAAGGCATGGCAACCTCATTGTGTTGCAAACTCACATTGTCGATATCAAAATCTAGAGTTTTTGTTGTAACTTGTACTGGAAACACATATTGTAGTCAATCGTTGTATCCTACTGAGGAATTGCATGGAACATAGAATTGACAACATACCATTTATGTCTATCTTTGGTCATCAAGAACCCTTATTTTTGGGCATTCTATAGAAATCACATTTATGAGACCATTATGTGCATACCTCATTGAAGACAAAGAAAGATCTAAAAGAGTTCGGTTTGGCCAAGTATTTGGAAGTATAGAAAATAATAATAATGTTGATTCAGAGACATTTAATTCTGAAAAATTGCCTTAAGCTCCCTCGTTACAAGGGAAAAGTGCAAAAAAGATATCTTACGGTGTTAATTATATAGATTTTATATAAAGATAGATAAACTAGTTTAATGGCCCGAGTATGGTGTACTAACATGACCTTTGAAGAGCCTAAGTAGAGGTATAACTTTGTTGTATCCAATTATTGAAGAGCACAATAATTATTTTGCAAAATGGAAGGTAGCTATTCATCCTTAAGTTTAGTTTCATAGCCATGCTAGAGATGATTATGGAGGCAATAATGAGTAAGTTAGAATTTTTCATGGAGATCTCAAAAGCAAATTAATAATTAAAGGGAGTGTAGAAAATTTTGACTATTTTAAACTTAATTAGAAAATTATTTCAAGTTGTATCTAATTAGTTAATATCTAGTACATAAAATTATGAGCATTAAAGAATAAGTTAAATAATATAACTTATTTTATTGAAAACAAATACAATAGTCAAATTAAACATAAGAATTGGAAAACATGATAAAAATAAACATAAATTTCTTAGATAAAATAATGTTATGCCACCAAATGATGGGTCACATAGGTGAGAAGGGTTTAAGGACCCTAAAAATAAAAACCTTGATGAAGGGTTAAATGAATGCAATGTTTAATTTAGTTTATGTGAACATTGTGTATATAGAAAATAAAATTATATTTAATTTTACTCTAGTTTTCATTAATATTTTAGGGTGTTAGTTTTAATCCATTATGATGTATTTGGTTCTATTAATATTACTTCAACTTCTAAATCTATATATTATGTTTCTTTCATTGATTATTATAATATAATGACATGAATATATTCCCTTAAAAGTAATATGAATTCTTCAATCATTTTAAAGAGTTTAAGTCTCTAATAAACAATCATGCTAGTCGAAAGATTAAGGTTTTGAGGATTGATGATGGTGATGAGTTTTTCAACAAATTTAGATAGATTATTTAATGACCATGGGATAGAATATTACGTCAACTTCTAAATCTATATATTATGTTTCTTTCATTGATTATTATAATATAATGACATGAATATATTCCCTTAAAAGTAATATGAATTATTCAATCATTTTAAAGAGTTTAAGTCTCTAATAAACAATCATACTAGTCGAAACATTAAGGTTTTGAGGATTGATGATGGCGATGAGTTTTTCAACAAATTTAGATATATTATTTAATGACCATGGGATAGAATATTACTTAAACTTCTAAATCTATATATTATGTTTCTTTCATTGATTATTATAATATAATGACATGAATATATTCCTTTAAAAGTAATATGAATTCTTCAATCATTTTAAAGAGTTTAAGTCTCTAATAAACAATCATACTAGTCAAAAGATTAAGGTTTTGAGGATTGATGATGGTGATGAGTTTTCCAACAAATTTAGATAGATTATTTAATGACCATGGGATAGAAATACATAAGAAAAATCCATACATAACTCAATAAAATTGAGTTATAGAGATAATGAATAGGACTTTGACAGAGAGGACTAGGAGTATGCTCAATAGAGTCAGCTTGGAACAAAAAAATAATGGAAATAGTTGCCACAAATTTTTACTTGGTTAACAATTCTCCTACATCATCTCATGTTGATAAAACACCTATGGAGGTGTGGATGAGAAAAAAAAATCATTAAAAAATATTCAGGTCTTTGGTTGTGAGGCCTATGCGCATGTTCTTAAGAAGAAGCAGTCAAAGTTGGAGAACAAGGATATAAAATGTATCTCCATTCTCTATGGTATTTGTGTGAAAGGATACAATCTTTCAAACCCTATGGATAAAAGAATTTTTTATAGAAAACTTATTTATCTTTAGAGAAATCAAGTCTTCTTTCATAATATTGCATGTAGAGAATGATGGAAAAAATGATGTGGGTCAACTAACCCCAGAGACCATGAAGGTTGAACCAAAATCCTACAAAGGACCTAAAGAGGAGCAGAGCTCATATAGTTTGGAGAGTTCTAAAGAAGAGATAGAACCTTCACCTCAATCATTGTAGAGGCCCACTCAACCAAGACAACAACTACACAAGTATAGTCCCTTTGATTGGAGATATTTTTTATTACTAACACTAATGAGCTTAGGACTATAAAGGATGTTATGGATATGAATGATGTAGAGTCCTAGAAGGTGGCCATGTATGAGGTGATGGTTTCTTTGAAGAAAATAACAAATGGGACCTTGTACCTTTACATGATGGATAAAAGCTCATTAGATGCAAATGGGTGTTCAAAAGAAAAATAGGGTTTGATCATAATGTTGAGAAGTACAAGGCAAGATTGGTTTTAAAGGTTTATTCATAGGTTGAGGGAATATATTACAGTGAAATTTTCTCCCCAGTAGTAAAGATTGCATCCATTCAATTTTCATTATCTCTTGCTCCAATATATGATCTTCAGGTTGAATAGATGGATTTGAAGATAGCATTCCTTCATAGTGAGTTCGAGGAATAAATTTATATGACAGCTAGAAAACTACATTCCAAAAGTTAAAGAACATTTGATTTGTAAGTTGAATAAATCTTTATAAGGTCCTAAACAATCTCCTAGGATGTGGTTCCAAAATTTTGATTCTTTTATGTTAATTTTAGGATTTTTGATATCCAAATTATATCATTGCATCTACTATAATATGGATGGTGTTCATATTCTAATTATTATGTTTTATGTTAAGTATATACTATTTTTCAATGATGGTAAATGTTTGATTAATAAATTAAAGTCTCATCTTTCAACATAATTTGATGTGAAGGACTTCTAGGGGTAGTCAAGTACATCTTGGGGATGGATATCAAAAGAGATGGAGTGAATATAAAACTTTGGTTGGACCAGAGAAGTATGTGAACTCAACATTGGAGAGATTTAGCATGACAAATTGTAATCCATTGTGTGTTATTGTTATTATGGGGACAAAGTTATTTATCAATTCATGTCAAAATTCTCCAAGTGAGAGAATATATGAGCAGAGCACCTTATGAGCAGTATAGTCAAGAGTTTGATGTATGTTATAGTTTTCAAAAAATAAAGAATTTCCCAAGTAGTGAGAGTCAACAAATTTTTGGCTAATCCTAGATGATTATATTAGGATATTGTAAAAAGGGTCTTCAGGTATTTGCAAGGTACTTGGAGTTTCCTTATGCTATCATGGTTATCCTATAAGGGACAAAATTTAATTTCAATTTATGGGTTTGTGGAACATTTAGTGATGCAATCAACTCAGTGAATAAGTGAGATATTTTGGTTGCTTTATCCACTACCAAAGTAGAGTACATGATAGCAACTCATGCTTATAAGGAAGCCATCTAGTTTAAGATATTATGTTCAAATGTTGGGCTAGAGATAGGAACCATTACAATTGATTATGATAGTTAGAGTACCATATGCCTAACCAAAAAATGACCTTTCATGTGAGGATGAAGCATATTGATGTCCAATACCATTTTTTAGGATATGGTAAAGGATGAGAGAGTAATTGTGAAAAAATTAACACTTTTTAGAATGTTGTAGATGAATTGATGAAGCCAATGAGCACATAAAATTTAGGTGGTGTTATGAGTCTATGGGTCTCTTAGCCCCTAGAAATTAGATCATGGTCTTGATACTCATTTTTCTCTTGCAACGTGTTTGACAAGTGGGAGAAAGTTAGGAAAGGTATATAAACCTTAGAATCATAATGTTAAACTTACAAAAAAGTGTGATGTTTGTGTTATAAAAAAGTTGAGGCTATAGAGTTTATTTTTAGCCAGAATAAATATTATGGGTTCCTCAGGATTAATTTTTGGGTATCTATTATCTAGGACTCTTCAATATTTTCAATTTAAATTAAAAAGGGCCCAATCAACCTCTCTAGTCAAAATTTCTAGCATCCAAAAGTTGGGTCTTCTACATATAAAATATAAAAATATGTTGGACACATAAAAGAGATATAAGGCAGAGTTACACTTGTTGACCAACCTTTTATACATGTTATGACACACCATAAGGCATCTTTGGTTAGGGATAGTAAAATCAAAACCAAAATTCTCAATATGGTGAGTGGATTATAACAATGTTATGACTGGTGGAAGGAATATGTTACTTTTTTATCCTATGGACTCATCTAAAGATTTGGTTGTTAGAATTCTAAGCTAAGGATTTAGATGTCACTTTTTAGGTGGTTTTATCTGATGATTTTATAATTATCATTTGATGATTTGATGTATTGTATCTCCAATATATTAGACACTTGAGATGGATTTTGTGTGAAATTTTTGTAGATATTGTTAAGTTGTCAAAAAAAATCTCGGTGTCTAGTTAGTGATACTCATATGAAGGCTTTTTGTGCAAGTAATTTGTAATTGTGTTGTTTAATGAATATTACATTTGTTTGCTTTAGAGTGTGGATTTTTTCTTCCAAGACGGTTTTCCCCATATATGTACATGTGTTATTCTATATTATTTATTTTATATTTATATGCATTTCTTCTTTCTATAATTGTTAAAAGATTAAAATTTTCCCAACACTCTCCTTGGAATTATAGTGTAGAAATAATTTTTGTATACCTTGTTTCATTTAATTTGGTATCAAATCCTAATCAACTCAAATTCTAGGTGTTCGATAGATGATTTTTTTGTGATAACATTCATTTGAGTGGGAGCTTTTGCAAAGAGGGTTTTGATCTATGACAAGAAGAGATGGCAAGCACATCAAGGATAGATATGGAGAAGTTCTCAGACACAAAATTTGAGTTGTGGGAAGTCAAGTTGGAGGATGTACTTATTGACCAAGATCTATGGTTTGTAGTATGTGGATCAAATCCCACAACTAAATCACAAGAAGATTGGGATAAGATGGATAGAAAAGAAAATTGTTGTAAAACTTATTTTGATCAATTTAATGTTTTTGAATGTATGTGAAGAGATTACCACAACAACCCTTTGGAGAAAGCTTGAAAAAATATATCAAGATAAACACATAGTGAATAAGATTTTCCTTGGAAATAATATGTATACCCTCAAGATGGAGGATGGTAGGTATGTGGCTAATCATCTAAATTCCTTCAGTATGTTAGTTACCCAATTATACTCTATGGGAGTGAAAATGGAGGAGGATCAATGTATAACTTTTCTATGTTCCTTGTGAGATTCATGGGACCACCTAATTATGAAAATCGGGAGAACTACCCCAAACACAAGATAGATAAATAGGTTGCATATTTTCTTTCTAAAAAATTGAGAAGGAATACTTTTGATTTGGATAAAGAAGCCTTAGAGGTTCATGGAAGATCCAAAGAAAAAGGAAAGAAATAAAAAAAGAAAGACAAGTCTAGATTTAAATTTCATGGGAGATATAAATCTCCTAGTAAGTTCAAGGTGAAATTTTGAAATTACAACAAAGTTGGAAATCTAAGAAGAGACTATAAGGAGGAGAAGAATAATAAAGAGGTAGGTATTGATGATTATTCAAAGAGTTCCTCCCAAGATGAAGGTGATGCTTTCGTTGTTTCCTAGACTACTCATATATCGGAAGGTGTGTGGTTGATAGACTCTAGTGCCTCTTTCTTCATGACCTCACATTGGGTTGATTTATAAAATATAAAAAATATGATTGTGGAAATTTGCACCTTGGAGATGCTTCTTATCTTAAAATTATTGGTCGTTGTAGAGTCTTAATTCAATTTCTTGATAGATGAGTGAAGGGGATCATTGGTGTACTATGTATCCCTATTTTGGCATGACACCTACTTTATATAAGTAAACTAAATGATGTGGGAGTGCAATTTATTTTCTTGAATGGAGGGTGCAAGATGGTCATATGAGATATGGTTCTTGCTAATGTTGTTTGAATTGTCACTCTATTTCAACTAAATGCATGTATAGTTTAGTGTCATAATTCTTTAATTTTTAAAGAGAATAGATCTATAAAATGTTTACCTTCAACATTAAAACCACACACAAAAATGGGTGTTGTCTACTTCTGATGATAATATTTTCTAGGTACCAAAAGGTGATCATGCTTTGGAGACTAAGATATTAGTAGAGAAAATAATGTTATGGAACCGAAGGATGGGTCACATAGGTGAAGTTTTTTTAAGGAACCTACAAAATAAAAACTTTATTGATGATTTAAATGATTGTAATCTTGGATTTAATATCTTTGAACATTGTGCATATGAGAAAGGAAACCACATTTAGTTTTACTCTAGTTCTCATAAATCTTCTGGGGTGTTGGATTTTATCCATTATGATGTATTTGATCCTATTAATTTTTCTTAATTTTTAATATATATATATATATCATGTTTCTTTCATTTCTGATTATAGTAGAAAGAAATGAGTATATTTTCTCATAAATAAATCTGATTTCTTGGTTGTTTTAAAGAGTTTAAGGCTCTTGTAAAGAATCAAACTAGTAGGAAGATCAAGATTTTGAGGACTAATAACGGTGGTGGCTTTTTTATAACGCATTTTGATATCTTCTAAATGGATCATGGAATATAAAGACATAAGATAACTTTGTACACTCCTCAACATAATGAAGTTGGAGAAATAATGAACGACACCAATGGAAAGCAATGGGAGTATGCTCAATGGGGCCAACCTAGAACAATTTTTTTGGGAAAAAGTAGTATCCACAACTTGTTTCCTAGTTAACAAGTATCCTACATTAGCTCTTGTTGATAAAACACATATAGAGATATGGTTGAAAAAGGTCCTTATTAGTGAATTTGAGTCTTTGTTGTGAGACATATGAACATGTTCCTAAGGAGAAGTGGTCAAAGTTGGAGAACAAAGCTACAAAATATATCTTCAATTTCTATAATGTTGGTGTGAAAAGATAAAATCTTTGGGATCATGTGGTTGAGAGATTTTTGTATACCTAAAGTATTATCTTTAGAGAAATCATTTTCTTCCACAATATTGCAACAAGAGAAGGATCAAAAGAAATATGTTGTTCAACTAACCATAAAGACTAAGAAGGTTGAACCAAAAGCCCTCAAAGGATCAAATATTTCAAAGAGTTCTAAAGAAGAGATAGAACCTCCACCTCAATCATTAAGGATGTCCACACAGGTATACTCCTTTTGATTAGAGATATTTTTCTATTACTAACATGGATGAGTATAGGAATGTAAATGGGGCTATGCATTTGAATGAGAGTGATCCCACAATATTGGTTTACAATTTTTGGCCAATCTAGACACTGAACTATTTTTTTCTAACTAAATCTTCACTTTCGGGCACCTATAGCAGCTAAACCGTGAGGAATTTGAAGATGATGTAAACAAGTTATTTGTGAAATTTTGTCTATAGATTCTAAATATATTTTTTTCAAAAAATTTGGAATCAGATTGCACTTCTTTTTCCATCTCCTTCAAAAACTAGTTTTTTCCAGTAAACACCATTTTTAATGAGTGATGTTCACTGTATACAACATAACTTTTTTTCCATGAAGGATAAAATTCTATTTTTTTTGAATTTAGATTTGTAACTACGATATCTAGCACTTTCATTTGGTTTCATAGTGTTTTATTAAATGTTTTTTCCTTAATCAAGTTTCAAAGTCAAACCAATTACAATTCAGACATAGGTGGACTGTATACAACATAACTATTTTTGTATGTATCAAAAATCAATTTTTTTGGATCAAGGACTTCAATATCTAGTGCACTGATATTTTTCCAAAAAAAAATCGATAATCTGCTATTTTTCCACGTGTAGAACAAAGAGCTTGATTTTCGGTGAAAAACCTACATTCACAAGAAATAAAAAATAAATATAATAATAAAATTAAATTTATTTAAAATTATACTTTTTGGGAAGTTTATAATAAGGAATACATACTTACAAAAAATAAATTTTAAATGAATTCATTTGATCTCCCAAAAGGTAAATCAAAATTAGTTTTTTATCAGCATTTTGATAGGTGTAAAGGAGACTTCGTTATAGGTATGGTTTAAAACTAGCGGGGTTCTATCCAAGGGGGTTTGATCTAAGGTGGTTTGATCAAACCATATTCAATTGGAATCCTTTAAATGGAACTTTTCAAGGCTTAAATCATTATATTTTCTTAAAATATGTGATTTTAGATCTCCCAGAAATTGTAAACCAGTATTGTGGGATCACCCATGATACAGAGTCCTAAAAGGTAGCCATGACTGATTAGATGGTTATTTTAAAGAAAAATAACACATGGGACCTAGTACCTTTGCTTGATGGATGAAATTTCATCAAATGAAAATGGGAGTGTTCAAAATAAAAATAGGGTATGATGGCAAGGTTGAGAATTTCAAGGAAAGATTGGTTACAAAAAGTTATTCTCAAGTTGAGGGAATAGATTATTCATGGTAGAAAATTTGGCATTCATTCATTTTCTACAGATGTGAAGGAAACATTCCTTCACAGTGATTTGGAGGAAGAGATTTATATGACACAATTGGAAAACTAAATAGAGAAAGGTAAAGAATATTTGGTTGATAAGTTAAAATTTTTGTATGGTCTTAAGTAATCTCCTAGAATGTGATACCAATTTTTTTTGTTAAGTTTGGGATTTTTCAGATCCAAATTAGATCATTACACCTACTATTAGATGGGCAATGGTCATATTATAATTATGGTATTATATGTTATGATATGTTATTTTTTGTGATGAGAAAGGTTTGATTTATGAATTAAAGTCTCAAATTTTAGCATGATTTGAGATTAAGGACTTAGGAGAAGCCAAATACATCTTAGTGATGGAGATCAAAAGAGAGAGAAAATTTGATTGAGCCAAAATAAGTATGTGAACTAATTGTTGGAGAGGTTTAACTTGTCAGATTGTAGGTCATTATGTGTTTGTCTTATGATGGGAATAAATTTATCTATTGATTAATGTCTAATTTATCCTAATGAGATGGAGGATATGTACATAGTAGCTTATGCTAGTGCAATCAAGAGTTTGATGTATACTATAATCTCCAAAAAACCAAACATTTCTCAAGTAGTGAGAGTCCTTAGCTAATGTATGGCTAATTCTATGCAAGTACATTGGGAATCAATGAAAAGGGTCTTCTAGTATTTACAAGGTACTTCCAAGTATGCATTATGTTATCATGGCTATCCTATAGATGAAAAACATTCAATTTTTATTTGAGAAGTTATGGATTCAAATTGGGTTGGAGATGTCGCTAGTAGAAAATCCACCAGTAAATTGTTTTCACTATGTTTAGTGGTGCAATCAATTGAATGAGTAAATAGCAGGTTGTGGTCACTTTGTTACTACGAATATAAAATATATGGTAGAAAATCATGCTTTCAAATAATTCATCTAGATTAAGAGATTATTTTTGTTCTAGGGGAAGGAGCCATTTTGGTTCATTATGATAGTCAAAGTGTCATATCTCTAGTAAAGAACTTAACCTTTCATGTGAAGATGAAGCATATTGATTTATAGAACCATTTTGTTCAGCAGATTGTAGAGTATGGGAAGGTGATGCTAGAAAATTGACACTTTACAAAATATTGCAAATGTGTTGATGAAGTTAGTGAGCATAGAAAAAATTAGGTGGTGCTATGAGTCAATGGGTCCCTTAGTCCGTAGCAATTAGATCATGGTTTTTATATTCATGTTACTCTTTCAAGTTGTTTGAAAAGCGAAAAAAATTTAAGAAAGGTGTCTCAACCTTGCTCTTAATGGTAACATTTAAAAAATGTACACTTTTTAAGCTATAAAATAGAAAGACTCAATTTTTATACTATAAAGTTTGTTTTTGCCCAAAATAATAATTGTAAGTTTTTTGTCATTATCTTCAGGGTGCATGTTGTGTAGGCCTCTTTGAGCTCTATAATTTTAAAAAATGGAGCCAATTGGCCTCCCATATGAAAATTTATGGTCCCTAAAATCTTGGCCTTTGGAATAGAAAATGTAAAAACATGTTGGACACATAAACGTGTTATAAAGGGGGGTTACTCTTGTTGAACAGCTTATGTTGTGTAATGATACAAAATAAGGTATCTTTAGTTGGAGATAATGGAACCAAAAATGGAACACCCAATACAGTGAGTGAAATATAACAAGGTTATGAAAAGTGAGAGGAATATGCTATTTTTAGCTTGTTGACTCATCTTAAGATTTAGGTGTTAGATTTCTAAGCTAAATATTTGAGAGCCATTTTTTAGGTTGTTTTAACTCATTATTTTCTTATTATCATTTGATGGTTAGATGTATTGTATTTCTTATATATTAGATGCTTGAGATGGATTTTGTGTGATATTTTTGTAGATATTGTTAAGTTGTCAAAACTATTCAAGATCTATGATTGGTGAACCTCCTATGAATAGTTGATTTGAAAGTGTATTGTAACAATGTTGTTTATTAAATAATACATTGGGTTGCTTTAAAGTATGGTATTTTTCTCTCGAAAGATTTTTCCTCGCATACAACTATGTTATGGTATATTATTTATTTTATGTCTATATATATTTCATTTTTCTGTAATTGTTAAAGGATTAAAATTTACACAACACTCTCCTTAAAATTTAGTGTAAGAATATTTTTTACATACCTTGCTTGCCTTCATTTGATATCGGAGCCTTATCACATCATATTCAAGGTGTTGGGAAGAGGGTTTAATGTAATTAATCTGTTTTTGAATGGGAGCTTGCATAAAGAGGGTTTTTATCTTATTACAAGAAGATATGGCAAGAACATAAAAGATAGGCATAAATAATTTCTCAGACACAAAATTTGAGTTGTAGAAGCTCAATATAGAGGATGTTCTCATAGATTGAGATCTACGAGATGTAGTATCTAGATCCAAACCCATGGATTCACAAGATTGGGATAAGATTGATAGTCTAAAATAAAAGGGTCCCATTACACTCAATTTGGCTAATTTAGTGTTGATGAATGTGCATGAAGAAACTAACACAACAACCCTTTGGAATAGGTTTGGAGAAATTTATAGAGCTAAATCATCGATGAATAATATTTTATTGAGAAATAAGTCATATGGTGGGTCAGTTGAAAATCTAAATGCCTTCAATATGGTAGTTACCAAGTTGCACTTTGTAGAAGTGAAAATCTAGGGTGATGGAGGATGGTGGGTCTTGTAGAGAATCAGGTTGGTAGGAAAATTAATATTTTGAAGACAAACAATGGTGGTGAGTTTTATGTAATATATTTTGATATATTAAATATGAATCATGGGATGGAAAGACATAAGAAAACTTTGTACACCCCTCAACAAATTTGAGTTGTAGAAATAATGAATGGCATTGATGGAGAGGGATAGGAGTATGCTCAATGGGGCCAACCTAAAATAAAATATTTGGATAGAAGTATTTGTCATAGCTTGTTTGTAATTCCCAACTCCACACACCTGGACATTAGTCAAGAAAATATATTTTAAATCAATGTAACAATGGCATCAACGTTCACAATACAACATTGACATGTCACATTGCATGCTAATGGATACACAAAGTGTTGTTCTAAGCAAAAAGACACATTATAAAACATCATCATTTCTCCAAGAAATATAGCACAAGCAAAATACTTATAAATTATTGGATAAAGTCACCATAATGAACCTATGAGAGAGTAGAGCTACACCACAATGGTGATTGGGTCCTAACGTACAATTTAACTCTCTCATGAACAAAAATAAGGTGTAACATGAGGAAACCCTCTACCTTAAAATCACACCCTAAACACATTTGATGATAATACTACACCAAGAGAAACCTAAGTAGGAGGTTGGACAATTAGGAGATACCATACCTCAACTAGTCAAAATGACTAAAGATTTCTTAAATATGGAGTAGGATGAGGGAGAAAACTACCTCCAATCCATCCATGGAAACATAAATGACACCCAACATAAGGGACAAACCTTCAAAAAAAATACTAGGAGGTGCAATCCCTCCAACAACTAGAATGATAGCTAGTCATTTTTCATGTAAAAGAACACTTCCCAATGTCAATGATGGCATAATTTATATATTATGACACTTTTTGACAAAGAAAAGACATGGGATAACTTTTTTGGAAAGGTTTCTCAACCTTGATCCTAATGTTAAGATTAAAAATGTGTGATTTTTAGATATAAAATAGAAAAACTCTATTTTTGGGCTACAAAATTGTTTTGGCCAAAAAAATATTCTCATTTTTTAGCATTGCATATTGCATAGATATTTGAGTACTTGAATTTTAAAAAAGGGGGTCCAATCGGTCCGCCGCATCAAATTTATGGCCTCCAAAATTTTGCATAGGAAATGTAGAAAAATTGTTAGATGCATAAGAGTTGTAAAGGGGGGATACACTTATTGACCAACTTATGATGCATATTATGACACATCATAAGGAATCTTTGATTTGAGAATGATTTGGGAACCACTTTTTGGGTAGTTTTACTTCGTGGGTTTCTAATTACTATTTGATGGTTTTGGGTTTTCTATCTCCCATATATTAGGTGCTTGAGATGGAGGTTGTGTGTAGATTTTTGTAGATATTGTTAAGCTATAAGAACTTCTCCAAATCTTTGGTTGGTGATACTTTCGTGAAGAATTTTTCTACAAGTGTAATATAATTGTGGTTTATTAAATAATACATTGAGTTGCTTTGGAGTGTGGGGTTTTTCTTTTGAAAGAGTTTCCCCACATACACCTTTATTACAATTTATTTTTTGTTTTATGTTTAAATGTGTTTCTATTTTTTATAATTGTTAAAGATTGAAATTTACACAACACTCTCCTCATAATGTTAGTGTAGGAAGCATTTTTGTGTACTCTACTTCCTTTCATTTGGTATCAAAACTTGATCAGCTCATATTCTAGGTGTTGGGTAGAAGGTTTTTTTTAGTAATTTGTATTTGAGTTTAGTTTATTATTGGAAGAGATGGCAAGCACATCAAAGATAGAGATGGAGAATTTTTCAAGCACAAACTTTGAGTTGTGAAAGACAAAGATGGAGGATGTGCTCGTAGATTGAGATATATGGGCTATAGTATATGGATCCAAACCTAAAACTACGTCACAAGAGTAATGGAATAAGATGGATAGAATTTATAAAAGGTCCTTATTAGACTTGTTTATCTAATTCAATGTTGTTGAATGTGCATGAAGAGAATATAGTAGCAAATATTTGGAAGAAGCTTAGAGAAATTTATCAAGCTAAACCCTTGATATATAATTATTTCCTATGAAAAAAGCTATATACCCTCAAGATGGAGGATGGTGAGTTTGTGGCTAGACATCTAAATTCCTTCAATATGGTAATTATCTAGTTACACTCCGTGGGAGTGAAAATAGAGGAGCATCGATGTATGGCTCTGTTGTGTTCTTTGCCAAATTTAAGGGACCACCTAGATATGGCCAATAAGAGGAATGCCACCAAGTTCAAGATGGATGAAGTGATTGCATCTTTTCTTTTATAAAAAATGAGAAGGATGACTTATGTGTCGACTAAGGAGGCCTTAGCAGTTTTTGGAAGATCCAAATAAGAAAGAAAAAAGAAAGACAAGTCTAGATCCAAATATTATGGGATATCCAAATCCAATGGTAGATTCAAATATCTTAGTAAGTTAAAGGAAAAATATTGAAACTATGACAAAGTTAGACATCTAAGAAAATATTGTACGAAAGAGAAGAAGGTAATGTTTTTTTCATTACCTTGGCTAGTAATGCATCATAATGTGTGTGGTTGATAGACTCGGGTATCTTTTTCAAATGATAATTCTAAGTGATCCAAAGGATAATTCTAAATAATTCTAATGATAATTCAAATGAAAAAAACATAATTCAAATGATAATTCTAAGAGATCCTCCTAAGATGAAGGTGATGTTTTTTTCATTACCTTGGCTAGTAATGCATCGTAAGGTGTGTGGTTGATAGACTCTGGTATCTTTTTCAAATGAAAACTAAGAGATCCTAAGAGATCCAAATGATAATTCTAAGAGATCCTCCTAAGATGAAGGTGATGTTTTTTTCATTACCTTCGCTAGCAATGCATCGTAAGGTGTGTAGTTGATAGACTCTAGTATCTTTTTCACATGACCTCACATCAAGGTTGCTTTACAAAATATGAAGAATGAGATGGCAGTAAGAAATACCTTGGACATGATTCACATCTAAATATTATTGGGAATGCTAGTCTTGATTCAATTATTATTATTCGAGAATTCAATTAATTACAAGAGATAATTTGCTTTATAAAAGCAAAGATGCAACAACCTAATCTTATCTTGAGCAACAAGATAGCTCGATAAGATAAAGATAAAGCCTAAAACCTAGGAAATAAATAATGTCTAAGCAAACTTATGCAAGCGTAATTAAATATTAATTACACTAACACCCCCCCATAAGTGCAACTTAGGGAGAAGCAAATTATTATGCAAATATGAGTCCCGGCAACAAGGCCTAATCAGGTACTCATGTACAAATGCAAAGAGAGATAAACCCCCCTCAGTGAGATGAACTGCTGCGAAGAAACACTGGAAGAACTTTGATGAAGCAACACTGGAACTCCAAATCCAGCAAGCAAGGAAAGATACTTCTGTTTGCAAAATACCAATCGGAATTACAAATGCAACAGCAGACCCGATGCAAGGAACACTGAAAACTCACATACTGGATCAACTCTGGAATCTGTGAACAACAGTAGATGAAAGGATGAATTGACCCATAATGGTGACAAATCTGGAAGCTATGTCTTGAAGCCAATGCCAAACTGAAACTAAAACTACCCATAGGACGAGTACCATCAAGATTCTGGAACATTAACCATAAAACCATGGCCTTCAAATGAGAAAGCTCTAAACCAATGCGAATCAAGAACTATAAAATCCCAATGTGAAGTGTGAACCGAAACAAACCAACGATGTGTCCAGCTAAGCAAGAAAGAAGCTAAAAGGAGACAACAGGAAACCAGACAAACTCATGCGAGTTGTCACCAATCATGAAAGATGGATGCAATAACCCCCCTTAATAGAACTTTATCTCGGTTCATTTATTACAATAACCCAATGATTGTAAAAGGAGATAATGCAAAACATGCATAAACTACAGAGAAAATGCAAACCTAGTGCATGAAAACAAAAATGAGTGCATGCACAAACCAATGTTCACATCTGCCTCTATGATGAAAAATCTTTAAATTTAATTTTTGAAAAATCTGTTTATAATGAGTAGACAAAAATAGAAACCCAAAAAAATTTTGAAGCAAAAAATAAAACCCAGAAATCGTTTTTTGATCCAACAAGCAGAAGATGAAAAAATAATTTTTTTAAACTTTTAGCCAGGTGAAAAAAATGACGCGCGATGGTTTTTGTGCAGCTATATTCTTCAGATCTGTGAAAGAAATCAAAAAACTAAAAGATACTCAAATCGGATTTCGACCCTGGCTACAAAACCCAGAAATCGTTTTTCCTAAAATTGAGTGGAAGCTGGATTTATGAAGCAAAACTAAAAACGGGTCCAATAAAAAATGACTTTCATCAAACCTCAATCTTTTCCAGTGCTCTGAATCCAATGGAGAAACTCAATTTGATCCAAAACGCTGCATAAATATACTCAAGGAGAAAAACCCTTGAGGGACCCCAAACGAACTCTACAATGATTTTCTCAAAAATCTGAGAAGGGGCTGCAAATCAAGGCTCTGATACCATGTTAGAAACCCATGATCAGATTTGCAAACCAGAAAAATCCTTCCACAGAAGAGAAAAACAAAAAAGCAAGAGATTTGCAAGAAGATGTGCAAATATTATTTTTCGAGAATTCAATTAATTACAAGAGATAATTTGCTTTATAAAAGCAAAGATGCAACAACATAATCTTATCTTGAGCAACAAGATAGCTCGATAAGATAAAGATAAAGCCTAAAACCTAGGAAATAAATAATGTCTAAGTAAACTTATGCAAGCGTAATTAAATATTAATTACACTAACATCAATTTCCTAATGGTTAAGGATATGTATGGCACAAAACCTATTTTCTATAAATAAACTAAATGATGTGGGTGTGTAGGTTGTTTTCTTGAATGGAGGGAGCAAAATGGTTAAATTAGCTATGGTTCTTGCTAAGATTATTCATATTAAAACTCTATTTCAACTAAATTCAAGCGCAATTTAGTGCAATATTTCTTCAATTTCTAAAATGAAGATATTTATATAATATTTACCTTCACCATTAGAACCAACAATAAAGATATTTGTTGTGTCTACTTTTTATGGTCATGCTTTCTTGGCACCTAAGGGTGCTCATTCTTTGGAGATTAAGCTATTGATAATGAAAACAATGTACCAAATAATGGGTCACATAGGTGAGAAGGGTTTAAGAACCCTGAAAACTAAAATCCTTATTAAGGGTTCAAATTCTTAAATTTGATCTATGTGAATATTGTGTATATGAAAAATAAGTCCATGTTTAGTCTTACTCTAGTTCTTATAAATATTCTAGGGTGTTGAATTTAATCCATTCTAATGTATTTATTCATGTTAATGTCCCTTCGATTCTAAATCTATATATTATGTTTCTCTCATTTATGATTACAGTAGAAGGACATTGATTTATTTCCTTAGGAATAAATATAAACTCTTCAACCATTTTAAAGAGTTTAAAGCTCTTGTATAAAATCAAACTGGTAGAAAGAATAAAACTTTGAGGACTAATAATGGCTATGAGTTTTGTTCAGCAAATTTTGGTATATTCTATAAGGATCATGGGATAGAAAGACATAAGACAGCTTTGTACATACTTTAACGTAATGTTGTTGCAAAAATAATGAATGTGATGTTATGGAGAGGGCTAGGAGTATGTTGAGTGGAGTTGGATTGGAATAAAAAAAATTGGGTAAAAGCAGTTTCCATAGCTTGTTATCTGGTTCATAGGTCTCCTCCATCAACTCTTGTTGATAAGACGCATGTAGTGTTGTGGTTAGGAAAAATTACTCATTGAGACATCTTTAAGTCTTTGGTTTTGAGGAATATGTGCATGGACCTAGGGAGAAGTAGTCAAAGTTGGAAAATAATGCTATGAAATATATCTTCACTGGTTATAATGTTGATGTGAAATAATACAATCTTTGGAACCCCGTGGCTAAAAGAGTTTTAATAGAAGTGTTATCTTTAGATAATTCAAGTCTTCTTCCATAGTATTGCAACTAGAGAATGAAAAAAATGATGTGATTTAACTAACACCAAAGACAGAGAATATTGAACCAGAAGTCTACAAAGGACCTAAAGAGGATGAGATCTCAAATAGTTTTGAGAATTTTGAAGAAGAGATACAACTTCCACCTCAGTCATTGAGAAGAGTCCACTTGACAAAGACAATAATTAGACAAGTATACTCCATTTGATTCGATATGAATTTTTTCTTTGATTACTTAGACTAATGAGCTTAGGATTGTAAAGGAGACTATGGATATGAATGATGTAAAATCCTATAAGGTGGCCATGGATGAGGAGATGGTTGTTTTGAAGAAATATAACACATGGGACCTAGTACCTTTGCTCGATGGATGAAAGCCCATTGAATGAAAATGGGTATTCAAAATAAAAATAAGGTCTAATGGAAATGTTCAAAAGTATTATGTTCAAAAGTATTAGGCAAGATTGGTTGCAAAGGGTTATTCCTAGGTTGAGGGAATAGATTGTTGTGAGATTTTATCCTCAATAAAGAATCTAACATCCATCTAATTTCTATTGCCTCTTGTTACAACATATGATCTTGAGATTGAGAAAATGGATGTAAAGACAACATTCTTTCATAATGATTTGGAGGAAGAGATTTATAAGACAACTAAATCATTACATTGAGAAGGTAAAGAACATTTGGGTTTGTAAGTTGAAGAAATCTTTGTATGGTCTTAAGCAATCTCCTAAGATGTACCAAAATTTTGATTTTTTGTGTTCAAATTGGGATTTTTGAGACTCCATTATTCTCATTATTGTGAAGATGATGCTTATTGATGTCTAATACCATTTTTTCAAAATACGATAAAGTATGGAAGGGTGAGACTAGAAAAATATGACACTTTACAGAATGTTGTAGATGAACTAACAAAGTTGGTGAGCAAAAAAAAATTCAATTGGTGCTACGAGTCTATAGGTTTCTTGGCCCCTAGCAATCAAATCATGGTATTGGTATTCCCTTTGCTCTTGCAAGGTGTTTGACAAATGGGAGAATATTAAGAAATACCATCTCAACCTTGTTCCTAATGTCAAAATTATAAAAAGTGTAAATTTTCAGGTTATAAAGAATAGAAATAAATCAATTCCTACACTATAGAGTTGGTTTTTGGCCAAAACAAATATTTTTGGGTTGTTTGGCACTGCCTTTGGCATGCCTATTGTTTATGTTTCTTCAAGCTCTACAATTTAAAAATGGGTTCAATCAATCTCCCAAATCAAAAGTTATGGCCTCTAGTATTTGGTCCTTTTGTATAGAAAATGTAAAAACGTGTTAGACACATAAATGAGTTGTAAGGAGTTGCACTTGTTGACCAACTTATAATGTGTGTTATAATATAAGGAATATTTGGTTAGGAATAATGGAACAAAAAATGGAAATTCCAATATGGTGAGTGGATTATAAGGAGGTTATGACAAGTGGAAGGAATATACTAATTTTAGACTATGGACTCATCTTGAGATTTAGGTGTTGGATTTCTAAGCTAATGATTTGGGTGCCACTTTTTTGGTGGTTTTAGCTCATGATTTTCTAATTACCATTTGGTGGTTTCATGTATTGTATCTCCTATATATTAGTGCTTGAAATAGAATTTGTGTGAGAGTTTCGTAGATATTGTTAAATTTATTTATTTTTCTAGATCTTTAGTTGGTGATACTCCTATGAAGGGTTGCTCTATAAGTTTGTTGCAACTATGTTGTTTACTAAAGAATACATTGGGTTGCTTTTGATTGTAAGATTTTTCTCTTAAGAGTTTTCCTTGCATACACATGTTATGCTTTATTGTTTATTTTATAATTATGTGTGTTTCTTCTTTTTGTAATTGCTAAAAATTTAAAATTTTAACAACACTCAACTTGGAATTTTAGTGCAGGGAGTGTTTCCATGTGCCTTGTTTCCTTTCATACATCAATTTTTTTTGTTTTTTTTAATCTAATCTAATCTTACGTCACTTTTAAAATTGTCATCAATCTTTGAAAATGTTTCTCTCCAACTTGTCATGTGAGTAGAGTGAATAAAATCTAAAAAACATACATTATTACTTGTCTTTTCAACTTCATTGAATGAAAGAGAGTAGTGCAATGGATCTTCATCTTTTCCTTTCTTTAGACCTTCATTTGCATTCTTTGTTTTTTATTGTACATAGTTTTTTTTTTTTCCTTTATTTGAATTTTTGTATGTGGTGTCTCTATATGACCAAATATTTTATAGTAATAACACTACACTAGTAGCCTTCTTATATTAAATGTACCTCCACCTCTTGCGACACCATGACCTCTACTTTGGCATCTTCCTCATGAGCGAGAACCAAACTCTCAATACAAGTTCTCCCCCTAATGCCTTGAGAAAAACTAGTGTTTGCTCCTCAATTATTATTAATCTTTGTCTTTGACATAAATATTTGATCTAGACCACCCATACATTTTACCTTCTCTTCATGAATAAGTAAATGATCTAATTAGCTCTTCAATCATTAAAGTATCTAAATCTCTACACTCTTATAAAGTAACAACAATGTAGATTCACTTGTGTGTAATAGACCCCAAGAAAAATATCATCTTTCACTATCTCACCGTGTGTTTTCATCTTAATTCACTATATCTATTACTCAACACAATAATCTTCATATTTTCATTATCTTTCATTCTTAAATTCTTAAAATTCATTATTAGGGTTTGATTTTTTGCAATTGTTACTTGATGTGTACATTGATATGAACTTGTTCAAGTTGTTCATGCTTCATTTGATGTCTTACAACTTGGAATTCTTTGATCTATTACACTCTAAATATAGAAATATGCTTGAGTATTATTTTTCTCATCTTCTTTCATCTTTGTCTTATCTTTTGCATTCAATGCATTTCAATCTTGAGGTTCAACATACCCACTTGCTACTTGTTGGCATACAAATTTATTGTTGTGATATTTCACTAAATTTAGCGACTCACCCAATGGATAGTGACATTCACAATTGTTGGAGAAATCATTAATAGATAAACCATTTTCATCTATGTTTGAGAGAGGCAACTCCCTCGTATGATTAAGGTTTTGGGGGTTTTTGTATACTTTAATGTACAAAGTACAAAAGGAACATGAAAAAGGGGAAGAAAATGAATGTAGAGAAACCCTAAATAGGATTGTGCAAGTCATTATGTAAGATTCATCAAGCAAGATATGGAAAGACATAGGGAAATGAAGAAATAATGTGCAACTAATGGAGAAACAAAGTCCTTTGCTACATGCATACAACATCAAGAGAGAAAGAAAGTTTATTGGTTTACCCTTTTAACATACAAGGAAATTGCAAGGAATCAATTACTTATTCAACATATGAACAATTTGCAATAAATGGAGAACATAAGGACACAAAGTTTAGAAGCATTCTTCTAATTAGTCTATGTTCCATTTCATGTACCAAATGTACAAGATAAATTATACAAAGAAATGGTTACAAGTTGAATGTACAAAGAGCATGCAACCAATGAAGATTATGACATAAAGTTCTAAAATATTCTTCAAATTTCTTTGAAATTCAATGCACAAGATCTCCATACAATTTGTGTACTTCTAACATGAATCCTTTTAATCATGGTGACAATATTTTATGGCTTAAATTTTAACACTTGCAACTACAACCACAATTGATGACTATGATTTGATAAGCAACTGAACATTTTAAAACATCCAAGAACATTTGTAACCAAGGCCAAGTGATGTAGACATCAACTTTTTTATTTGACTAAGCAGAGGTAACAAAGAGAGCTCACATGTTACTCAAATTATTAACACAACATACAATAAATTGACTTGACAACACATGTTGGTTAACAAAGATGAAAAAGTTTCAAATTTGTCGAGGTCAAAAAAATGGGCAACACTACTATGTCCCATGCTCCTTTCCAAATTAATACTCTTCTGAACTAATCTCTCCAATAATCAAAATTATCACCTTTAAATTGTGGAATAACATTGCGCCATTGCAAGTTGTCATTATAGCAAACTAAAGAAAGCTAAGATTTATCTCAAAGAAGTTCTTTAAGCCCGCACGGGTAGCAGAGTTGGCTTGGGCCGTGGGTTTGCTCCCCATTGGTTTTGGGTTCGACTCCGCTCTCGGGTTTACCCGGTTGAGACTAGCTTGCAGGTTGTAGGGTCCCTCCACAGGGGAGTAGTCTCGCCTCAACTTGCCCCTTTGGGCATTGGGTTGGGTGGCAGGGATACCCCTATCGATAACAACAACAACAACAACAACAACAAAAGTTCTTGAATATTGGTAAATTCATATTTAAATTTCTCACATGCACTAACAAACACTTGCACTAATAAACATGACTCATACCATTTTTGAGAAATTTTATATGGAACAAGGACAATATTAAAACCTTAAAAAATCATAAACATAACACAATAATTTTCATTCACAAGATCTAAAAGGCTTTCTAACATTTTTGAAACAATTTTCTTATTTTTTTTTATGTCAAATCAAAATAATTTCCTATTTTACTTCAACGTCTTACTAAGCTTATACAAAACTAAATAGTTCATCATCTTACTCTCTCATGAAATGTTTTCTCTATATTATAATAATAATCTAATCATCCTTCTTATAAGAATGAATTAATATTCTAAACATACCATTGCTTTAAAATAGACAAAATCAATCGTATTTTTGAAAACATGAAATTTTCACAATTCATGATAATTTAGTTCGGTATATTTTTAGATTTATTACATAATTTTGTTTTTCTCTATCAACATTTCAGATCACACTCCATTATAATATCATTAAGTTTTGGCTATGTAAATTTTTTTCCTCTTACTATCTCATCATGATGATGGATGGATCACGGAACATAATCCAAAATGTTGATGAGGAAAAAAAAATTTACATAGTCAAATCCAAAAATATACCAAGCTAAATCCTATTTTTATCCTCTTCCTTTTGCTAATTTTCTCTTATTTCTATTTTAATAATTATTTTCCTATTGCGTTTGGCATCTTTTTCTAAAATGTTTTTGTTGTTCCTTGCATTCTACTAAGTTACATTCTACTTTTCTATTTTAATAATTATTATACTGTGCCGTTATGTCGAGGCTGTTTAGGCTTTGCATTGTTGGCATCAGATTTTCCAACACCAAATCGCACCAACAGTTAAATTATTTCCAACCATGCAACACTATAATTTATTTCTGGTGAAATGCAACAGATTTATTAAATCATGATCGAAGTATAATAAAATTTAGTAAAAAAGCTTTTATTTATTTGGCCTGTATTTCCTTCTTTAAACTCTTTTGAACGGCATTCAACGGACTACTCGTTAACATTTCAATTAGAATTGGAATTGCCTTTGTAAAGCTGTTATAATGGAGCTACCTGCTATTTTCATCATGCTGCTAAACCATTGTTAACTTCACTAAATTGTTCTCTTCTCTCAACAGAAATATCAATGTATTTGAGTTCTATTTAAAAGCTTCAACTATGAGCCTGAGTTATCTAAAGCATTAAGTTGCAGGTACATCAGTGTGCACTAAGCATAATATCTTCCTACATTTTTACCCATAAATTTTAATGAGTACTAGATTACCCTTAAATTAGACAGTTCTGAAATACATAAAAGTTAAAACTACAACCTATATTCACAATATCTAACATCGTTTTAACACTTTAAGAATTCTGCAGAGTATGAAGGCATTTGACTGAATCCTAAATCATAGCCCCTCATCAGAATCTTTTTAACGCACCTCTTGTATGGAGATCAAAAAATCCAGATATCTACAATGTGATCATAGGCTCAGGGTGCTCCAGGGAATCATCTATGCCTGTATGAAATATAAAAGATCATGCAATCTCTTATTCCATCCAAGTTATTAATAATTATACTAAGGAAACCTGAATTCTAATTACAAACATGAATCTATCCTCGATTCCTAGCAGTTTTATTAGTAGTTTATTGTTTGTATATGAACACTCTACAACCTTCCTGTTGAAAAAGATCCTTCTCAATTATTAAAAACTTGAAGTAATCATGGAATCAAATCTCAGAAAATTATATAGCAGACTACATGGTTCCAGTACCCTGCCATCAATCAGTGGCTACCTGGAACTGGAATAAATGCATGTTACTGAGATCATTTTTCATGTGCTAACTCAGTAATGAGCACATATTTTGCATATAATTTAGGCAGGGTCAGTGCAGGGCAAGGTATTGGAAAATATATAACTGGCATCATGCCGACACATAACATGCTATGCATTATATGCAATAGATAGAACTTTCAAAATCAATTACACTGCATGTCAAGGTCCATTTACAAAAAGTTTGATGTTTTGAGATTTACATAAAAGATATATTCCATCTCTACCAGAATGTAAAGTAGAGATTGATTTGATGTGCATGTCTTACTTTTAAGTGCATGTGATATTTTCATTCATAGATAGATCATACTTCCAAAGCATGAAATGCCTTGCATACCATGTAGAATAGATATAAATAAATTTTTTTGTTCCCACCTCTTATTTATATGCAACTGGATATGTTTGGCATCTGTTCTTCTGTAAAAAGGAATAGGATTCCTACTCTTGGCACAATGTATAAGAGTATTTTAACTTTTAAGTGGTGTTAGCAGAAATGATTTTTGTTATGAACGGGTTGGCACTTCTAAATATGCAAAGCATTTTTTTATTATATATCCTTATTTTATTTGCTAATTAAGGTTTCTCTTAAAAAACAAGATTCAAGTTGTAACATCTAAGGCTCCTGGATCCATTGATTCGGACATTAAAAGCCTCCCTTTAGGTAGATAGAAACCTCTGCACTTTAAGTGATTTTTGCATACAATGTCATGTCTGTATTAAGTCTGATGAGTGCAAGGATCAAAACACAAATTATTCTCTATACAATCTATTGCTAATTTATGTTTCAAACCAACTGGAAGGGTATTGGTATTCAAAAAAACTTAGCATCTTAATGATCATGTCTTCTAGTCTAATGTCAATGACAAAAGATGGGACTAGGTAATTGTCAATACACGTTTCATCCATAGGCTTAGGTTGATAGGCTTTAATGATAAATTCATTATCTGAATGATCAATTCTCCTAATCGAATCTTAGGGCCAAAAGATGGTTCTCTCTGATTGGCATGTTTTATGTGTGACCCTAGCTCGTAGATTATTATAGTTCCAGGATAGACAGACTACATTCCAAAGCTTCAAGATTGGCATAGCTCACATAAAAGCCCTGTTCCAAAGCTTCAAGATTGGCATAGCTCACATAAAAGCCATGTTCCAAAGCTTCAGGACTGTCAATATAGTTGTTGGACGCTAGCAAAAAAATTGGTTTTATACATTTCTTCTGCAATTTGTGCGTATTGTATACAATGACTATGGTTATAGAAAACACCACATCACAACGTTATCTTTCTACAATTGATGAATCTCCAATTGCGTTCCAAGGCTCCGAAGCTCCAAAACGATAGAAAGCTTATGAAAGAACTTTTAATTAACGAGTCTTTGAACTGTGTTCCCTCCAAAATTGACAGACGCAAAGGTTTATGAGTTTGCTTCCAACTGTATTTTAAGGCTCCAAGATTGTTAGAAGCAAGGTTTATGAGTGCTAGACTTGTCAGATAAGTCTATCTTTATTCTGGAATTTTTTCATAAAAATCCATGTACAGTATAGTCGCAACATCATACAAAAATCAGCAGTTTCTATTATCATTGGTGGATCTCTATGCCCTACTCTTAAGCACCCAAGCTGATAAAATCTGACCCAACTATGCATGCTTAAAAGTAACTCCAAAGCTTCTCAATAAGCTCATGGTATGAATCGCTAAAAATAATTGCAGTAAATGTAACTACTCATTCCACCAAATTGGATAATCACCTATCTTGTGCTAAATTCTATTGTTGCTATTGAGATATGTCTGAAACCTTGATTCTTAGAGATCTTCTTCTTTCACAGATACTTTAAATTATTTAGACATCCAACCTGAACCCTCTATAATGCAGGAGCTAGAATTTTACCCATTGCTTAAGATCTAATATAGTAGAATCTACTGTGCTTAATGTTTCTAAGTTTGAAAGTTCTATTACAAATATCTGATAGAAATAGATATTTTCTAATAGGGCAACTTGAATTCTGAAATACAATAAAGCATATTCTGGAACAACAGCATGAACTTAAGTATGAATAGAACTGGTACAAGAAGCAGATACATTGATATATGACATATGTTAAGTCCCCTGTTTTTGGTTATCAAACTTATGTTTTTGTATCACAGAAAAACAACTTCTTACAGTTACATGGATCTGAAGTATTGTTTCTAGTTATTTAATTAAACAATCACTCTGAGGGCTACATGAGGTGATTGGTCTTGCAAAATTACAAACTGTCCAACTTGCATGCTCCTGACTCGTAAGGCATAATTACTTGGTCAATGAAGCTCATTGTACCTGTTGATATTATGACACTTTTTGACAATCCTTGACACTTTTCCATTTCTTGAATAGGCCTCCTTTTTAATTTGATTTTGCTTCCCATGGGCTAATCAAAGTTGTCACCTCAACTTGCATGCTCTTGACTTTAAGGTATAATTACTTGGTCGTAGAAGCTTGTTATACCTTGTTAAAATTACTACACTTTTTGCCAATCCTTGACACTTTTCTGTTTCTTGAATAGGACTCCTTTTCCGTTCAATTATGCTTCCCCTGGACTAATAAAAGGCAACACCCTTCTTAGGCCTTCCAAAGCTCTCAACTTATCAAGGGACTGTCCAGGTTGCATGCTCCAAACTTTTAAGGTATAATTACTTGGTCATAGAAGCTTGTTATACCTGTTAAAATTACTGCACCTTTTGTCAATCCTTGACATGTTTCCATTTCTTGAATAGGCCTCATTTTTAATTTGGTTATGCTTCCATGGATTGATCAAAGGCATCATCTCAACTTGCATGCTCCTGACTTAAAGGTGTAATTACTTGGTCGTATAAGCTTGTTATACCTTGTTAAAATTACTGCACTTTTTGCCGATCATTGAGAATTTTCTGTTTGTTGAATAGGACACCTTTTTAATTTGATTATGCCTCCCATGAACTAATCAAAGGCAACACCCTTCCTAGGCCTTCCAAAGCTCAACTTCTCAAGGGGAATTTTGCGGATTATTCATTTCTCACCCTTTGGAAGAAGATGTTGAGGATAATGCTATAAAGTGCATCAAGATCTGTGTTGCTTCATGCTTGAGAATTCAATGGCCCACAACACAATGCTACAAAAAATCAAACCTTCCTGGTTAGACACATTTGCTTGGACATGGCTCTCCCATGCAAAAATGTTCAAGTTTTTGGGTATCACCTTTGTCTTTCAAGCTTTGTATTCAAAGTTGTCGATCTATGTAGACCAAGGTGTGCAGAAGAAAATATCTAACTGGATTCCTAAGCCATTATGATTATTCCTTACTGGTTAGTTTCAAATTTGTTCAAAAGCTCTTTATGCCACATACGTTTATTACACTTCTTGTTGAGCTCTTTCCAAGGCTATTTACAACAAAGTTGAACAAACTTTCAAGGATTTTAGTGGGCTAACTCTAAAGGGAATAAAGGCTTGCAGAAAGTGACTTGGGAACCATGTTGTCCTACAGAAATAGGTAGAATGGGACTCACTGATATCAAAAAACGACGCTCAGCACTTTGTATGTTTGTACTAAGTAGATTATTAGGGGCCAGGGACATTGAAGGGAAAGAAGCATAGAAGCTTAAGCTTAGACATTGCATCTTTTCATGTAGCCTATCTAGCTGCACAACTTGTAAGGGGTTAGGTTTTCACTGTCTGATTGCCCTTGTGTTCATTCTAATCACTGCCACTTTTATGGTTGAGAACATTTGGAAAGCTTGGGAAGCCATCAAAGCATGGGTTGTTTGGAAGGGGGTAAATTTTGAACTGGGATTTCTGTCAACCTCCACTCCTTATGGAGAGCCCAAATCATCAATTTTCATGAGCATTCCCTTTGTAGAGGTGCCTTGGGTTAAAGCCCTGTCCTTACCAAAAAAAACCACCCCATTGCTAACCTCTTCAACAATCACAGTGGAAATTGCTATTTTTGCCTGAATCAAAGGCTTAAGTTTGATTATAATAGCAGGGACATTGAATCTAACAGCAAAGTTCAAATGGTAGTTCTGTATGAGTTACTACACAAAAGTGGTTCGAAAGCTCCGCCTTTTTGGTGGAAAAATTAGAGGTGGCATGTGGACTCACCTTGTCTTTGGTATGAATACCAACATTGTTATTAGTGACCATCCTTCAAGCTTCTTCCTTAAGAGACCCTTAATAAATGCTGTAATCTTACATCCTTTGCCTCCACTTGATCAAGGACAATCGATACCATATAAAAGCTACTGTTGAGCCTAATCAAGGTCAATTTGCTTGATGTATTTTTTATCAAGGCCTGCCCCTAGGCAATCAACCAAGGTACACGTGTATGTAAAACCCCAACAGTTTCTCTTGTGGCCAACCCCAGTCTTTTAAGCATTTGATATTTGATTATTTGTTTGTGCCTAACATTCCTCTTAAGCTCTTTAGGCCCAAACCTTTCAGTTAGTATATTGTTTTACTTGTGGATATTGCCTTGCTTCCTACAAAATGTAAGCACATATGGCATGCTTTTCATATTGAAATCGTCTTTCTACTTCAGAAAGATAAAAAACTTCTTGTATTCAATCATGAAAAGTTGGAATGTTTTTTTTTTTTTTTAATGGCTAATAGGGTTTCCATTAAATCTAAGGTTAGGCTGCAAATACAATTACAGGAAAAGAAAGTGGCATTGAAGATGGAGGAAGTCTACAATCGTATTGGCCACAAGGATTTTCCCTTTAAGCAGTCACTTGGGTTCTCCCAAATTCACTACAATGCAACTCCCTTTAACAAGAGAACATGGAGATCACGGTAGTGCTTGGTGTCATTCACATAGCTGCTCATCCTTTTATCCTTCACCTCGTTGGCATTCTCTACCAAGTAATGGTGGTTGGCCTTCACTACATGGCAATGCCAGTGATCATGGCAAAAGGACAAGAAGGATAAATTCCCATCTTTAGGCCTCACTATTTCTTTGCATTCCCAAAAGCAACATCCAATAGAGGATAGGTATAATGAAGAAGCGGTGCAAAGGAAATGGGAGCCTTTACCTAACTGTACAAAGGAGCTTGATGCCAAGAAGTGGAGCAATAAGCCCAAGGGTCCTCTACCTCCAAAGGCCCTTGTGGCACCAATGGTTGAACATTGTTGTGTGCTTGAATATACTTTTGTGATTGATGCAACTTGGTGGCACATTGTTCTTGAATATATACTGCAAGTTTGTAACTTAGAGACTCTGGCCTTTGGCCCTTGATAGAGATGTTTCTTGGGATTTGTGCCTAGTGAAAATTTTGTTCTTAGAATGTGATTCCTCTCCATTGCTTTTTTTTATCTAAGCTTCCATTGCTCTTTTTTATCTAAGCTTCTATTGTCTTTTTTTATTGAATTCTATGGTAGACATCTAATCAAAAAAGTATGTTCAATGGTAAATTGGATTGTGCACTTTATACAATAAAAAGGAATTCCATTTGTTTTGTGATGCAGTGACAATTGAGGTTTCTACTGAATGAAAGCCAAGGTCACACTGCATAAGGTATGCAACAGAAATAAAACACCTAGAAAAACAATTTACCCTTAAAATTCTTATATTCTCATTAACTCAGAAATGGATAGTTTGCATTCCTTTACAGTGACTCAAGCTTAGTTTGAATATATACAATAGATGCTAGATCCAACCTAAAAGATCCTAATCCTATCTCTCTCCTCTCTCATATAGAGTTTTTCCTAGGTGCCAAGATTGCATCTTTCAAATTTACCTACTTGAAGTCTAGAATTAAATTCCTTAATTCAGATTTTGTCATTGTTCCTTAAAGACTACCTAATTGGCCTTGGTTCTCCTTGTGCATTCCATGCCACCTTTTCTCTCTATTTGTCATTCATGGCTCCTTTGAATGCCACTTACCTTGCTTTGATGCCCCTACTCATGCACATGTTCTATCTAAAATCCAATTCTCTAATTGTAGCAAGCAAACTATGATGCACTAAGCTAGGTTACATCTTCCACTCCAAGCCTCTTCAATTTTACCAAATATTCCTTGTACTCCTTTTTGCACGTCTTCTTGACTAGTATCTAACATCTATTATATCTCTTCACACCTTCTGTCTAGCATCTCATATCTCTATTCTATTTCAATTGCACTCATTTTTGCACCATCATCTCCCTCCCCTTCATTTTGTCCTTTCACATAAGGATACAAGTCAGCAACATTGAATATGGACAATTTATCTATTCCTTCAAGTAGTTTGATCTCATAGTCGTTCTTTGTGAACTTGTGCAAAACCTTGCAAGGTCCTATCTTTTTGCACTTCAACTTATTGTATGTGTCCTTGGGAAATTTCTCTCTATGCAAGTGTGCCAATACGTGGTCTTCAACTTAAATTTTGACTTCTCACCTTCCTCTGCCGCACACTTCTTGTATTGCACATTACTCCTCTCTATCCTTCTTCCTACTTTTTCATGGATGTCACACATATATACTATGAAATCCTCCCCTTTTGTGCTCTTCCTCTATTCTAATGGGATTTCACGTAATTCAAATGACTCCCTTCAAATTTATCCCATAAACAACCTAGAATGGACTCTTTTCGATGTTCCAATTTTTCAAATTGTTGTATGCAAACTTTGCTTTGTCCAAGACTAAATCAAAAATTTAGGCCTCTCTTACCAAATGCCTCAACATGTCTCCTAGACTCCCAGTGACCATCTCAGTCTACTCATTAATTTGAGGGTGTTATGCTAAGCTGAACCGCAACTTGGTTCCCACCTTTTTTCATAGCATCCTCTAGAAATACCCCACAAACTTAGTGTCCAAATCTAACACAATGGTTAGTGGTAATCCATGAAATCTCACCACATTGTTGAAGAACAAATTTTCCATTTGATTGGTATCACTAGTTTATCAGTGCGGTATAAAGTGTGCCATCTTCGAAAATTTGTCAGCCACCACAAATATTGAGTCATGGCCACTATGTATTTTTGGTAGTCTTTGAAAAAAATACATAATTGGGTGCTCCCACAAGAACTAATAATGGCTAATACAACCCCACATTTTGACACATTCCTTTTGCCAATTTGCACACCCTATATTCTTGCACAAACTTCGTAACATCTACCAACATGTTTGGCCACTACTATTCTTCACTTAATTGCACCATAGTTTTGTTTACATCAAAGTGTCCAAAACCCTTCACTATGCTTCTCCTTTATAAGATTTTCACACATTGACCCCTTGGCTACACATATTTGTGCACCCTTGAATAGCAATCCATTCGACAATACATATTCTAACCATCGTGTTTAGTCTGTGCATTCAGCTTCCTTACGCACCTTCCATGCTTCATAGATATCTTCATCCTGCAAATGTTGTTTCTTGATTGAGTTGAAATTAATAACTCTTATGTGCATTTCTCTTGCCATGATGCATCTACAACTTAATGCATTTGCCACCTTATTTGACTTATTGATTTTGTTCTTGAGCACAAATGAATAATTTCAAGTACTTGACCCACTTCATATGCCTCTCATTCAACCTACCTTGGCCACTAATAAACTATAGTGCTTGATGGTCTATATATAGCACAAACTCCTTGGGCAACAAATAGTGCCTCCACTTCTTTAGTGCTTACACAATGGCATAAAACTCCTAATTATAGGTTGAGTACTTCTTTGCATCACTTGGAAATCCACTTGGAAATCCTTATCAAAGTTTGGTAATGCAAGCATTAGTTGCTTCATCACTTTCCTCTTTGTTAGTAAACAGATTTTCCCTTACAGAAATACATCAATTATCAACTCCATAGCCCAATGAAAGAAGGACAAAGTTACTAACAGCAGGGAAAGATCACAATTTCATTTGTGACTTTCCTCTAAATTTTTATTGAGGTACAGTGCCCTCAAAGGTTATACATAACTAGTAATGGGTATGCTTTTAACCAAAAAGCGGGAAAGGAAAACTAACATTGACCCATAACCATGAAATCAATGCGATAAACGAAATAAAACTATTAACCTTCTGACACAAAGGCCAAAAATACAATAGTAGATAAAATAGTTTCCAAAAGAACCGACTTTAATCTCAAAGCAAGTAAATGTAACACAATGAAGCCTTCATTTGCAAAGGACGAAACTTCAAATATTGCCTAAGCATCATAGACTCATTTAATATGGGCATTGCATTCACAATTCAATGTTCACAAACACAGAGCATTCTGAAACCAAAACCAATTCAAAATGTCCCTCCTTCGTTTCTTTTACATCATAGTGTAATTTAGAAAATGGAATTCAGACCCTCCAAAAGTCGTCTGAACATAAATTTATGTTTCCCCGATCTTGAATCTTGGCTGTTAAAGTAACTGCCATCTCTTCAAACGGCAGTTTCGTAAATCATCACCTAATTTCAAGTAATCGAGCTCCAAAGAACATTTATGACTATTTTTAGATAAGTCATAATTACATTACTCTTCTCCATTTGATTTTGGCAGGCGAATGAAGCATTGTTGACCTTCAAAACTTGCATTTAATACATATATACTTCTGCAATTATACTCGTGTGAATTACCTTAGTAAAGGATGCCACTTGAAGCTAACGCTTGTTAAACTTCAGAAATTAATGCAACTCCATCACATCACTAGCCATCTTCATTAATTTCCAAAGAAATATTGTTGTCCTTGTGATTGCTAGCCTTTCTAGAGAAATTATTTGATATCTTTCTCCCACCATGCCATTCAGCTTCTATAAATCCAAGGAGAGCACTTCCATTTTGATCAATCTAATTTCATCACTCCGAGATGTTGAGCTCTATGAGTGATGCTTCTTCAAAAAGTGATTTCTTATCAATTGAGAATGTAGAGTGCAGTCTGGGCATGCGACTAGTATCAAACCAACTGAAGGACATTTTCTTAATGCATAGTGACATGGAAGAAGGCGTAGTTAGTAAGATAATTGGGGAAAACTTTTTGAGCCGAATTCATGTACACAACTCTGAGCTTTTAGAGCGTTTTGTGGTAATCCGCACTTCTAACAAATTAGAGTGGAGAATGAGAGCAAAGGAGCGCCTGATTAAACCTGAATACTTAGCCAGTGTGAGGACAACCATAAGAGGCCTCAATGCATTTTCGAGAGCAGGTTTAGTAGATGACGCCATCTGCATTGCAACTGCGCTTCAACACGAGCTTACTGAAGAATTTGTCGCTCTTCTCCGCACAAGACTCAAATGGAATGACCTGGGGTTGTTTTCCTATTTTGTGGAATCAAATGAGAACTTGCTCTCACCGGCTCAAATCGAAAAACTACAAGAAGTGGTGGAGAGGATTCACATCCTCATATTTACCTTGTGTGTTTAAAAGAATGTACTAGAATACTCCCCTTTTTTGAGCATAAACACGATGTATGAAATATATACATATAAATATATATATAAAGAAATTTTGGTGTTTCGATAATCTTGGCTAATGTGTTTATCTCTTTTGAAAGTGTGTTATTTTCTTTTGTTGCAATTGTGATGGATTTCCCACAAACTCTGGTTTGCATTAATGTATTGAACTTATCAATTTTGTATTTTTGTCGAATACTTTATGTATGGCTTTCCTTTGGCATTGTTAATCATTCTTTAATATTGCTGAAAGTACCACCATTAAAGCAGTGTTAGGCTCTGGAGAGGTTTTGAATACTCCGTCAGAGTCCACTGAAGTTGTGTGAACCTCCAATTTTACCACCCCACGAACGCTTTCCTTTGAAAAGGTCGCTCACATAAACACCTTTATCATCAGGCAACAAAAAGGTTTTTGAAACCCTGTCAGAGACCAACAAAGGTTTTGAAACCTTTCAAAAGTTCTAAAATAAAATAGACTTCTCTCCAACAACCTTTCATTCTTTCTCCTATAGGCAAGCCTTGACGTGGTTATGAGAACCCTATCGATCTCCAACAATACCGCCAAAACTTTATTAAAAAGGAAAACCTAAGGAATTTCTTAAAGATATCGGCCGGAAAGAGGTTGTCTCAACCTTGTCGGATCCCTACGAGGTTCTGAAAATTGGGGATAAGACCGACAAGTTCATACTTAGGAAATTTTAGGTAAGTGAGCATAAATTTGGGGTATGCGACAGGAACTAGGTAACACTCTTCAAAGCTTACAATGCTCACTCTGCACTTTCTATCCAAATGAACTCCCTCCTATCTTCTCTCAAAGTCTTTGTGATCAACACACAAATCTTGCTAAAGTTCCAAATGAACCCCTTGTAGAAGTTTGTTGACCCATAGAAGAATCATGCCTCAAATGTCTACTTTGGTCATGGCCATCCCACAATCACCCTCACCTTATTAGGGTTCATCCTTAAACCCTCTTGGGATATCACAAACCCCAAGTACACTAGCTCTATCCTCATAAAACTGAATTTATTAAGGTTCACTAGCAGCTTTTCTTTGCATAACCACGATGCTTGTCTTATGTGCATTTGATGTTCTTCCTTGGTTTTTCTCAATACCAAGATGTCATCCACATATACAATCACAAATCTCCCCACAAATGGTTTGAGCACCTCTTTCATCAACCTCATGAAGATGCTTGGCGTATTTGTTAGCCCAAACAACATCACCAACCATTCATACAACCCATCCTCTATCTTAAATATGGTTTTCCAATCAATGCATTCTTGAATCTTGATTTGATGGTAGCCACTCTTCAATTTGATCTCTATGAAGTATCTTGCTCTTCTTAGGTTGTCCAAATCATCTCCATGCGTGGCAATGGGAACCTATATTTGATGGTTATCTTATTTATGCCCTAAAGTTGATGCACATTCCCTATTTCCCGTCTTTCTTTGGTGCCAACACTGTTGGCACTATGGACAAACTCAAACTCCCTCAGACTAGTCCCTTCTTCAACAACTCTTCTACATATTCCCTTATCTCTTCACTCTCTTCTGACATCATCCTATAAGATAGCTCATCTGGTTAACATGATCACAACATTAAGTTTATAATGTGGCTTATACTACATGCAAGTCATAAGTCATCTAGTATTTCCCAAAACATGATGCCCCTATACTCTTCCAATATCTCTTATACCTCTTGTGGCTCCTCTTCTTTTGCACCACTTGTGCTTCCCTTACTTTCAACACCACATTCTTGCATGCACTTTGGCACAAATGCTAGACACATTCTTTCTTTACTTTCTTCAAAAAGTGTTTCCTTGAGACCAACAACACCCTTGGGTTGTTCTCTACTTCTACACACTAATTCATAAGCAGCACCAATTTACATCTCTTCCTTTTTTCAAGATGTAAGCATTTGGGCATCCATTATGTTGTGCTCTTCCACCATACTACCATGGCCAAGTGCAATGTGATAGCAATCCATCAAAATTATGTCACAGGTGACATCATCTTCATAGTTAATTCTAAAACTTCACCTTGCATTGTTCATTACTAGTAACTAATGCCCCTTCAAAATCCAAGAACCTTGTAAGAATTGGGATATGCAATCATTCTCAATCCCAACTTTTCTAGCATCTCAACCAAAACAAGATTATCTAAGATGCCACTATATTTTATTATCTCATAGCACTTACCTCCCAACTTATAAATGGTCCTAAAGAAACTCTTTCTTTGCATTGCCATCCTCTTCTCCTTTGGCAGATTCAATAAGACTCATTGCATAACAAGCACTTCCCTCCCAACTTGTAAATGGTCCTAAAGAAACTCTTTCTTTGCATTGTCATCCTATTCTCCTTTGGCAGTTTCAATAAGACTCATCGCATAACAAGCACTTATTCTCCTTCTAGATCTTTTGCATTGTTAACCAATGCACTACTTTTTGAACTCCCCTCCTCAACACGATTACTTGCCTCAATCTTTCATCCTATGCTACTCTACTACATGTGCATATTCAAATGGTCAATGTCCCATTTCACCACATCGCAAGCATTCTTCCAAGAAACTTCTTCCTCATCCACATCCTCTTCCTCGGAAAGGCTTTCCTCTTCCCAACACATTCCACTTCTTTGTGACTATTCACCTCACACATGCTCATTCACGTTGACTCTTATCTATTGGCATTGTGCCAATCCTTTTCCACACAAACTTCCCTCTACTTCTTTCATTTCTTTTTTGCCTTCTAGATAACTTGTCTACCTTTAGTGTGCATTGGTAAACCACTAACTTAGGCATTACCATTCTAAATTCATCCTATACACTGAGCTTCAACCTATTTGCATACCTTGCAACCATATCCACTCCTTCCATGTGTCTTCTAATCATTAAGCAATAAACCTCCTTTTCGCAATATTTGACACTCATCTCCTTATGCCTAAGGTTTTGCAACTCCTTGGACAAGGTCATCCCATAATCTACTATTAGAATTTTTTTCCTTAGCATCACAACCATCTTCATGTATGAATCTTCTATTTTCAATTTTGTTACATGTCTCTCTAGACATGATCCCACCACAACATGTCCCTTCAATTACAAGCAAACTCACTCTTATTGGATCTTCAACTACTTCATATTCAAAATACTTCTGTAGCTCTACAATCCAGTAACCAACTCCTTCGAACATAGCCTTCCTAAGCAACTTGGAAAATCCACTCTTGAACTGCCACCCACTCTAGAAATAGTCCTTAGCAATCTCCTCTATGCTAGATCCTAGTCACCATCATCCACAAGCACTTCAAGTGCTCAATCATCACTTGTGTTTGTGTCTAGTTCCCTTTGCTAAACATTCTCCATTTCTACCATCCTCGCTTGGAGGTCTTGTTTGTTACTAAAGTTGTATGTCCAAAATCCCTAAGGTTGGATGTTCTCACAGGTGCTAGGGGTGTCAAACCTCAAAAGAAAACCACAAACCTATGATTAGGTTGAGTAAAAACAGACCAAATGTTAAGATGGGTAAGGCCTTCCACTTCGAGCTCAACTAGACCCAAGGGGTTTCCCTTGAGGTGTCCTAAATAGGATTAAACACAACTGAAGATAGACAACTGGATAAATTGTTGTGATAGTACCCAATGTTTTCCTAACCTCAAAAGCTATCACTAGACCAAGGACTAACCTATTGCTATAACCTCTATTATGTTGATAAGGACATCACTGCATAACAACAAGATGTGGGTATGCACTACATGACTCTCCAAAGGTAAATATAGTTATGGATTGCTAAGGATGTTTCCCTAGTTATTGCACTAAGTCATGAAATGCATATGAACTACTTCCTATTACTAATCTACTAGTTAATGATGTTTTCAAATTGAGTGCATGGAGGACCATTGCTTCCAAGAATAGTGCCTATTCATTGGGTTATAGAGTCCAAGCATGCCATGAGAAACAACAAATTGAAATCACAAAGGAATATGAGCTATGCATACAAATAATCCACAAAAAATGATATCAAGCAACTAAACATAACTAGTTATCCATCCCAAACTATAGATATTCATATGCAATGAAGAGAAAACCATTGCAAAGCTTGTAGTGACTTAAAATGCTGCCCCATTCATCTAATCTTCAATTGCATTCATACCAGCAAATGTGATGAGAGGAAACCCTAAGCAAAGAACTCCTAAAAAATCCACAAATGGAACCATGGAGACATTCAATTACAAATATCATTTACAATACAAATCTCCTTGTGACTTACAAACATTTGCTTCTCTAATGGAAACTAGATTTGCAAAAGTTGAAACCCTAGAAGCTCCTTTGGCTTGTGATTGCATGGCAATGTGAAACGACTAACCTTTCTTCTAGAAAACCAATTGGCATATGGCCTGCCCTATTGGCTACCTTGTCACTTCCCCAATCAAGGAGGAACTAGCGATCAATGAATCAAACATGCAAAGCAAGCTTAGATCCCACAAAATCCACTAAAGTAGTGGATTATAGATTGCATGGAAACCATCCACGTCAAAAAAATGACCATCACATCAATGGCAGCATGGCATGCCTCATCCTTTATTCCCTTTTAATCCATGCCTTTAGAATAAACAATGATTTTGGGCACGAACAAATTCAATCTAATAGTTGCAGGATCAGATCGGATCATTAATGGTAACCTAGTTTGTGCGGGGAGGTAGGTGGGAGTGAATAGTGGAAGACGTGGGAGTTTCAAAATTTCAAGGTTCGAGCATCAAGCATACCTCACGACCAATACCATTATCAGGGTGTCAGGGATCGAGGAGAAGGCATGTTTTATACTTCAATCTAATAGGAACAGGGATGACCGCAACTCCAACTCCAAATTAAAAAATGGATGAAGCTATTGAGAATCAGGGATTGAAGGTACCAAGGAATTGATCCCTAAAGGTATGCATATGAGGGGAAGTCCGAACTTGTGATCCCAATGAGACAACATAGTGGGATCAAGGATCGAGATTCGAGGATGACTCATACCATGTACCACATTAAGGGTATCCCCACATCTCCAACTCCAAAAAGATATGCTTGAGGAAACATCAAAAGTTGGGGATTGGAGATACCAAGGAGAAGGTACTCAGTTAAAGGGATGGCCAAAACTCTAACTGTAAAAGGTAATTTAATGCAATGAGTCGAGGAGTCAGGTTTGGAGGAAAAGCATGTTGGGAAGAGGAAGTTCAAAACACCAACAAAGGAAAGAGAAGCGGGAACAAAGGTCAAGCATACCTCATAACTCTTACCACTTGTTGGGTATCAGGGTTCGAGGATGACTTGTAACAAGTACCTGAGCAAGGGGAAGGCTAAAACTCTAACTCTAAAAACATACTTAGTGCAAAGGGATAGGAGTTGGGTTTTTAGAGATTGGAGATATCATAAAAAGGGTACCCAAGTAAGGGAAAGTCCAAAACATTGACAAGGATAAGGGAAAGAGCTGGGAATGGGTAAAAGGGATGTTGGGATGGAGATCTCTGAAATATCGTCAAGGAAAAGGGTGAAGGCAGACTTAGATGGAAAGGCATGTCCAAATGGAAAAATCCAATATCCTGATAGGAATAAAGGAAACAAGGCAAGGATTCGAAGAGCAAAAGTCAAGGGTGCCAAGGAAATGGTACGAGGAAGAAAATGTTGAAAACTCCAATGCACAAAGAACTAAATGCAAAGGATCAAGGTTTCAAGGGGGCAAATGGAATTGTATATAGGTAAGAGAAACGCCAAAAGCCCGACAACTTGCACACACTTAGAATTTGAACAACAAACCCCCCACACTTAGACTTTTGGGACCTTGCAACTTCAAACACATAAAAGGAACATGGGAGATGAGAGAGAACACATATGCAACCTTTGACCAAGGGAGACCCATTAAGAAACATCTCAGATCAGTTATCTAAGATGGGCATTATAGGGTCAATATGCATAAGAGGTTAGGATTCAAGCACAATTGGACACAATCAAATTGGATGCCAACAGGTCTCTCACCCACTCTTCTAGTTCTACCGTTGCTTGGTTCACCATCTCATTCCCTTGTTTCTTCTACTACACTTTTCACCCCACATCTACCCAACAACTCCCTCATGCTGGAAGATGCCCACATTGTCTTCTACCCACACACACTATTGTGGAAGACAAGTATCCTTTGGCTGCAAGCTTCAAGCCAACACTTATTAACATCTCTCCACCACTTTGCAAGCTACACCATCAACTTTGCTACCAAATGGTGCAGCCGCAACCATGGTTCCCACTGAAAGGAAGCTGAGGTTGCAGAATACAAACTATACAGCAGAAATAAAATACCCAAAAAAATTACTTACTCTTAAAATTATTATATCCTCATTAACTCAAAAATGGATATCTTACATTCCTTTACAGTCACTCTAACTTGGGGAAATATACAACAAACTTACAAACACTCTATGATATGTATCCTACCTAAAAGATCCAAATCCTATTTCTCTCCTCTCTCATGTACAATTTTCCTTGGGAGCCAAGATTGCACCCATCACAATAAATCAGGCCCATTCCTTTTTCAAATTTACTTATTCTGCCTATGGTATTATATCCCTTAATTCAAAATTTGTTGTTGTTCTTTAATGGCTACCTCATTGGCTTTGGTTCTCATTGTGCATTTTGTGCCACCTTTCTCTCTCCCTGTGGTGGTTTGTCTCCTTTCAATGCCACTTAGCCTGCCGTGATGCCCCTGCATCATTTTGCAAATTTCACCTTGAGTATACTTTTGAATCCAGTTACAACATATGTGAGTTATAGTTTCCTCATATCCTACATCAATAGATTGTTATCATGGTGAACCATTTTATAATCAGACCAGCCAACCAAACATCAGCTTCCCAAAGATTGGCATGGTTTTCCGTGGGAAGATAATAGTAGTGTGTGGACTCGTCCTTACATTATGACATAATTTGAGATAGTTCCAGTTGAACTGCACTCCCATTTTTTCTTCTTGTGATGGCCTATAGCACTCCAGATTGCAGTCTTAATTTAGGATCGCTTCTACTTAAGACTTTTTCATGAAAGTTCTTCCCTTGATCTGGAATTTGCATTCATTGGTCCAAATGTGTAAAAGCGGGATATCATGCAGATGCTAGAGACTACATTCAAATCAGTAAATCATAGTGTTTCATTAGAAGAAGGAAATGTTGATAAATGATTGAAAAAAATAGACGCATTCAACTATCAGTTGATGAGAATATTTTTTGTATGGAAGCCAATTTGCTGCCCAAAAACCTTTTATATTGGAAAATCTACCCACGACTCAATAACTTTTATGACACTGTTCTTTAACTTTTTGTTGTAGCATAATTCATCCGTGAGTGATGACACATTTGTTGGATGCTCTCTTGATCTTTGTCGAGAGATGATTTCTTCTTGATCAAATTTGACATTCAATGTAATTCTTGCATTTTTTCAACAAGTTCAAAGCTTAACTTAACACGATGAAACTAGATACTACTAAAAAACCTTATTTATGCTGTTATGATGTAAAAGAATTATGACAGAAGTATGACAGCAAGGGTTTTTGGTATAATAATATTTTCATTGGTACTCTCACTGGAAACAGTACTGTTTCGTTCAACTATTTGCAGTGTCAATTCAATAGTTGGAAAAACTGCAACAATTTAGTCTCCTGCCATGGAGGTTATGCTGTGGGCATTCATAGAAATGTATCCATGTGTCGTCTATTAAAATTGGTATTCCTAGCAGCAGTAGGAGAAATTGAAATTTGTATATTAATAATAATGTTTTAACAAGTTAAGATTGTCGTCATATCAAAACTACTAGCAGCACTAGAAGAACTGCTTCCGTGGATAAAAATGTGTCACTTAGTACTAACTCTACTGTGGTCATAATACGTGTCACTCACAACTGCTTCTACCATGGTCACATTCATAGTGTTGAGACATGGACTTAAAGAAAACACAATAAGCTGTTCTTTGACCGGGATCAAGTGGCAAAATTTGGCCAAAACTAAGGAAAACCTAGCAATTGTAAAAATATAAAAAGTTAAAATATGATTTTAATGCTTTTTTCTGAAAATGTCAAGTTGGTTTTCATTTTTTCTGCACTTGGTTGAGTCTGTGAATCAGGTCTACAGACTCACAGAGCCTGACTCAGACTCAGATCCCCAAGTCCACACCAAGACTCGCTGAGCCTGAATACACCGATTCTATGGTGTAAAAGTTCTATTTTATGCAGTATATGGAGAAATCTTACTTATCAATATTGCAATCTAGCATAATGACAGCAACTCATCAATGCTTATTACACTCGGGTAAGATGACTTGTATGAAAAAGCAAAAAGAATCCAGTCCACCTGAGAGCTACAAGACTACAATCAAGGTAAAATGGTTCCTCCAAAAATTTGGCGTACAAAACCAACTGCCCTAAACAGCTGGCTTCTTGTCCACTCATCCTTCTTGAACATTTTCTATAGTTTCTACATACACCTAGCCCGGATTTATTTGTAAGTTTGTATGGATGTAAATAACCTGGTACTGGCTGGTATTTCTTTCAATCTACTCTTACCTTAAAACTTCTACTCCATACAGCCTGAAATTATTTTCTTCTTATTTCCTTATCAAGCTGCAGCATTACCTTGCTAGCAACCTACCCATCATTCACTTATCCTGTAAGCATGCCATATTATACACAACTGTAGGGGCATGAGTATGGACTTCACTGCAGGAGTGACAAGGGAAGGATATATATATTGAATAACACACTGATTAAAGTGTTATAAGACATCTGTGAATTTAACGAGAGAGTTCCTTTCCAAAAAAAAGAAACATGTTTGTTTTCCAAATTGACTTGTTTGTTGATTTTCAAAAGTGTAGTAGAACAGCTTATTATGGAAGACTAGCCATACTATTTAACCACAAGAATCCAATAGCAAGCAAGAAAACAGCTCAACAGCTAGAAGTCGAGGGCAGTAATCTAACAATGTATACCAACATTACAATGAAGTTCCAGACCAGATAACAATACTTCACTAAATACAGAATGAAAAAATTACTGAAATCCAGCAATGAACAGATGATTAGAGATTTAAAATAAATGGTTACCATCGTCACCAGGTAAGGAAAACAAATTACACAAAAGATTCTGGTTCAGTGGCATGGCATGGAAAAGTAGCATATATACTTATAGCAGGGATTATCATGGTCAAAGTACATTAAACGGATCAGAAAATATATATGTTCCACGGCATTTTGGGGAGAGGGGTGAAGGGATGCCAGGAGATGTGTTTTGGGGATGGCAATCCGGAGTTCCTTTTTTCAGGTTGGTGGAGGGATGACAGTGTAAAAATTATATATATATATATTTTCTGTAGGATTTTTTTTAATATACATATATTATATAGGGTTACTCAAATTTCTACAAGTTTAACTGTATATGACATTAAAATCAATACTGTGTCAGCAGTATATAATTATATAATTAAGACAGTGAAAGCAATAAAATTATAAATATTTTTAACTTATGACTGTGACAGCAGTATAGCAGCAATAACTATATCATAATTCAGATTCATAGGTATAAGGTAATTTTATATCACAGACAGTGACAGCAGTATAACTATAGCAGCAATAAAATTTTGAAAATTAAGACAGAAATTTCTAATTTTCATTTCATTGTTCAAATTTAGAACTCATTTTTGATAGACAGCAGCATAAGAGAAATATAGTGCTACTACTAAGTACAACTATGGCTCGTCTAGGCTATCAATATCAAAATAACTCTCCAAATCTGGGTCACTCTGTGGCTGAAGCTGTGGCTCATCCAGTGGAAGCCTGATCAATCCCAATTGCACCTCCTCCTTATCAATCTGTTCAAACATCTTTAGGATCAACATCCCAACATGTAGTTGGAGTCTATTGATATACATGAATCTACCAATCCTAAAGTCTCAAGGCACTATGAACTACAACTAGCTTCTCTGCTTGTTTAGAGGTAAGTATGCTCCTTTTAATCGAGTGGATAATGCCATAGGTAGACCAATTCCTCTGAAATAGAGGAACTAGTAATCTGTGTAAGTAGACACATGGTAAGTTCATTCAACTCAAATGTGTCATTTCCATAAAATTTCCACCATACAAAGGTGTTTTTTGTTGCAATGTGGCCCCTTCTATCTTAGCCTCTAGTTTGTTGAATGTAGGAACCTAAAGATCGAAAAACTTAAGCCACTACTCTTGAAGTATGGTTGCATCCTCAATAACATACATCTTACAAAGTGCCTTCATAAACCTCTCCGTTACCTCATCCTCCTCCAAAGGTTGAACTTGATCGGCTCTATCTACATACCACTTGGGATTAATGGCAAAGACAACCATATGAAAAGGAGTGTTAACTGTGTTCAATCTCTTCGTGACAATAGGCATGATATGTTCCTCATTAAATTGTAACCTAGGATCCTTATCACGAACTACTTGTCTCATTTGATCATACGTGCCATCACAAGTCTCATAAATGTCTCCAAGGCTAAGAGACTCTGTATCCACAAACCCAATTACCCCCAGAACAGGTGATATGATAGAGAAAATGTATCTGCAAACAACATGAAAAAATTAAAAAACATTAACAATATCAATTTTTAAATAAAAAATTATAACGATTAAAAGTTCAATCTTTAGGAAGGGAATGAAGGAAATAGCGATGGTTGTCATTGAAGCAATTTGAGTCCATGTTCCTACACACTAGCATGGGCTTTTGGCTTTTGGCTCTACGATCTGCAAGAGTCGTGGCCTGTAGAGGTTAGGTGCGAGTGTGAGGGGGGTGGGGGTGTGTTTTCGCCCCTTTATTTCTTTGTTTTCCTGGTTTTATTGCCTTTTGCAAGGGTTTCTTGGCTACATGGCGGCAATTGGGGTTCCAGAGGACCCCCCTCCTTTGTCCTTTAAAGATGCCATTAGAGTTTATGAGCCTTTTTCTTCTAGGCATGATAATGCAGTTCGGTTTTTGGGGGATGCAACCAATGAAGTCAAATCAGACCAGAAATTGGAAAATCGTCCCAAATCAAATGTATGTTTGGAGAAAAGTGTGGATCTGCCTATTTTGGTCATAAATCCGGACTTAATTGCAGATGATGTGTCCTATCTATTTGAGCATGCTTTGATCTACAAATTTATGGAAATTAGGATTTTTTTGCCCTTCTTGGAAGCTTGGGCTTGAAGGACTTGGCAACTTGAATGAGATATGGAAATTATTCTAGTTGCAAACAGTTATTTATTTATTGTCTTCTCAAGAATGGTGGATCATAGTATGATCTTTGAGGGTGGTATATATTTTCATAATCAAGTGGATTTATTCATCAGACCCTAGCACATAAGTTTTGATTCAATGACGGAGCTCCCTTCTAAAATTCTAGTCTATATCCACCTCCTTCGGCATCCCACGGAGTTCTAGAGACCTAATATTTTGCAATCTATAGTGGTTGTTCTTGGCAAACCCTTGGGCCCTTCTCATCATATATTTTAAATAAAGGTAAATGCCTATGCATGTATCTATGTTGAAATCGACTTGAATAATCCATTGCCCATGTTACATCCCCTCTAACTTAACATGGTTATGGCAATGAAATTATGGTCGTTATGTTAGTTGCAAGTAATTGCTTTTCATGAGAATGTGAAATTGTGGAAAGAATAATTGTTTATATGTCGTAATTTCAAATGTGAATGATTTTCTTTTATATACGAAATGTATGTGATGAAGAGATTATATTTAAACATGTATATATTTATGTCGAGAATGGTCTAACCCTAGTCTTTTTGTCAAGTGGATGCAGGGTCGTTAACACTCGAAGGGAAAGGGAAATATCATCAGGGAGAGGACGTGGTTAACAATGGATCAATTTTATCATCAAACCTTGAGTCATTGTAAGACAGTTGCATCGAAGTCATAACCTTGGCCATAAGTAATTTAATTTAATTATTGAGAAACAAGTTAATTCAAATTATTTATTAATAATCTCCTTTGGAGTTGAGCAAACCAATTCTCGAAATATATCTAGGAGATTGCAATGGTTATTAAATATTAAATTAACAACAATAGTTATAATTCTTATTCCATTGATCTAAATATAAAATAAAAGTGAGGTTTAAAGTCTAAAAAATTAATTAAATATAAGTTGGGAGTTGTCGGTGGTATGAAATGGAGTAGCTTTCCCACCAACTTTTCATTGTGCCTCTGGGAGAAACGGCCAAGAGAGTAGCCATGCAGCCACGAGCTCCTAAAAGTCTTGATGGGAGGTTTCAAGAAGACTCTCTTTTTATGATGGAAAGCGGGCAGTCTCTTTCTCTCTTATGCACACTTCATTCTTTCAACAGTTTCCATCATTTTGCTATCGATTTTCATTGAGTTCCTCACTTCTTTCTTCGGTGACGCCATCCTTTTGGTCTTGGCCTTGGTACTTTACTTGTCTCTGTATATCTTTGGTATCACTCTTTATCCATTCTCCCTATCCTTCTTTATCATAATCAAAAACTTTTGGAGGGTGTCGATCTAGGAATTACTCGTGGTTGAGTTAGAGAGAACGTTGTTGCAGTCCAAGCCATCATATCATATTCTTTTGGAAACTCAATGTCGAGCTTCTACAAGATTCAAACCCTTAAATCAAGCACGTATGGTAGATTTTTAATGTGCTAATCCAGCTTCGAATTAAATCAAGTTGATATTATCTTGCATAAGAAATGTTATAAATGAATTCTTGTATAGCTAGAAGTATTATAGAATTCGATTTTTGTAGATGGATACTTCATTAAATGGAAAGTATAGTTAATAATCATCGCCTATTCTTATCTGAAAACCCAAATTTTAGTTGAGCTCCTTTCGAATTAGCCTTGGGTTTTGTTATACTCATACCCAAGTCAAAGCTCTTTCTTTCCCTCTCTTTATAAACTGTTCTTAGTCAATCCGAGTGGAATAATTTTACAAATCTTATTTTCTTAATTTTTGTAACCTACTCAACCTTTCTTGGAACTCGAATTTGGCCAAACCAGGTTATAATTTGGGCAATCGAAGAGTAAAATCAGAACTGAGAATAACTTGAGCAGAGAATAGTTAAAGTGTTTCTCCCTTGATGCAAGAAAGAATATGCTTATGATTTCCTGAGAGGAAATTTTGGTCTGAGCCTTTTAAACCCTTTCTCATCTCTATAATTTTGAAAGAACTTTACCTGATTGGAAACTCATGTTGCAAGATGAATCTTTGAAAATATAAATTATATTAAATAAAAGAAATAAAAATATTAAATGTTGAGCAATGGTGAGAGTGCTAACGGCACAGGAGTGCCAGTAATGATAAAAATCCTTGGCCAAGGTAAGATGCCAGTTAGGCATTGGTCAGCTATCATGATCTAGATATACTTTTGGTCAGAATGATCCTTCTAGTTAGGAGGGATCGACTAGCGGTATAGGTTCATGACACCAGGCTCAAAATGGCATGATGATAATTTGATCCTTGTTGATTACCCTCGTGAAGGGTCGGGTTCTTTAGTTGAAGAAACTCGGGAGACCAATAGGTCTTGGATTGGCGGAAAAGCCCTTGATGATGTTTCTCTTTCTCTCAAAGATAAAGTTGTTCAAGCAATTCAGCATAATGGTGATCTCATATTGTATTCTTTTCTCTCTCTCATAATTCCAGGTACATGCCTTTGCTTATTTAAGTTTAATATCAATGCTGCAATAAATGTTATCTCCTTTTAGTTAATTGTTTATATGTACAAAACTGCAGTTGAATATTTAGAAAGTTGTTTGTTCTTTCAACTGAAATGGAAAATCTGAAAGTTAGTTAATGTTCTTCTGTGATTTCAGTTATTTGAAAGCAGTTAGTTGTTTCCTTTCAGCTGAAACTGAAAGTTTAAGAGTTAGTTGTGAAATTGAATATGATGTAATTATTTAAAAATTGATTTTCTTTTCCATTCTAATTGCAAAGGAAACCAAGCATGAAAACAAGTTAGTTGAACTTCGGCTGAAACTGGTACTTGGTTTACATTTTTAAATTGTAGAACAAGTAGAGTGTTACAACCTAATTCATTAGAGAATAGATTGGGTAACATGCAAGGGATCCAACAAATAGATAATGAAGCTCTCCCTTTTAGATGTCGTGCTTGTCATGCTTATGGGCATTTATAGAGAAACTATCATAACAAAGCTCCAAGGTCCCCTTAGTCCTTTCCAAAGGTTTTGACAACTAAAGTCAAGGCAAAAGGGAAAGCTCCAACTCAAACAAAAGAACCAAACTCAAATGGGTTTATCCCAGTGAAATCTCAAAATAAGGGGAAGAATGTGAACCGCCATAAAAAGAACCTCCCAAAAGGAAACTTTATTAACAAGTTTGACGTTCTTCAAAATTTTGAAGACCTTGAATCCACTTTTGCATGAAAAGATCCATGTTGGTCAAGACTTGGATCTTCCTAATCCTAGTATCTTAACCAACCCAACAGAAATTTATGCTTCAACAAGCTTACAAATGTTATCCAAAGAAGGGGTTTCCCCCCTTCCAATCATCTTAAGGGATATGTTTGGAATCAAGAAGCTAATAACGATGATTCTAGATTAGATGTAGATTCTACCACCTTGACAAAGCCTCCTTTGGAAGATCTTGTCGATAGTGTCATGCCAAATGTTCCTTAAACCTTAGAAGCAAATGATGATGGTAAGAAAAAAGCTCCTCCTCCATTGGGACTCAAACAAAAAAAATCTCAAAAAAGGGGGACTAGAAAAGATTTCTAAGGCAAGTAGGAAAAGAGATTAAGAGATGTTGAAGATGAAAGGGGAATCACTTGTGGAATCCATGTCATTCGGACTTTAGATATTCACTTTTGTACTTCTCAAAAATTATTGTGATTTCTTGAAATGCTAGGGGTTTGGGCAACAACCCTTGTCCAAAGGTTGTTCAAGATCTTATAAGGGATCGTAAGCCTAATATTATCTTTCTTCAAGAAACTAAACTCTTTGTGGAGAAAATGGTTTCCCTTTCTTCTAAGATTTGAAGGAATCAATGTCAATGTATTGGGCCCCAAGGTTTTGTTGGAGGGTTGGCTTGTTTATGGGATCCTTGTAGGCTCACTGCTTATTGGACAACGAGAAAACATTCCTTGTCGGCGGTGGCTTCTTTCTCCGATTCTAGTAGTTCCATTTTCCTCACCAATGTCTATGCTCCTACTAATTTTCAAGGTAAGGTCTTGCTTTGTTCCAATTTTCAAGGTAAGGTCTTGCTTTGTTCCCATATTAAATTTGTTTGTTCTATAGCCTCTTTTATTCCTTGGATCTTAGCAAGGGAATTTAATGTTATTATTAATATTGAGAGATACTTGATGGTCCCAGCCAACTAGACCCATCTTCTGCTTTGTTGAGAGATAATTTGTCTTTTCTTAACCTGGTGGATGTTAAACCAAGAGATGTTTTTACTTGGAATAACAAAAGATGTAGGTTGGCTTCCATTTCTCAAAGATTCAATAGGCTTTTAGTCTCTAACTACTGGATTGGTGATAATTAGGCATCTTCTTCTGATATTTTGGGGTGGAAGGGATCAAAGCATTGGCCTATCAAATTTTCTTCCTCTTTGTTTTCTCCTCCTAAAAAGCCTCCCTTCAAGTTTCAACTTATGTGGCCCAAGTATACTGATATTCATGAGTACATGACTACATGATGGTTGGAGAGAAAGCCTTCATTTGGTACTATTAAGTGTTCTTTCTTCAAAAGACTTACATTTGTTAAGTTCAAGCTAAAGAAGTGGAACTGAGGTTCTTTAGAAAATACTTTTAAGAAAAAGGCACAAGTTCAAGAAAAATTGGATGTTATCACTTTCCAAATTTAAGAACTAGGAATGACCAAGGAGCTCCTATTTGAGGAAACTATTTGTTCCAAAGAATTTAATGAATGGCAGCTCTGAGAGGAGATATTTTGGAAATAGAAATCATGAAATGAATGGCTTCAAGAAGGGGATAAGAACACCTCATTTTTCCATAATTATATCAAAGAAGGGAGTGAAAATGCTATATCATCTCTGTTCTTGGCTCAAGGAAACCATGTTTCCTCTTTCCAAGATATTTCTAAGGAAGTTATCTTGCATTTTTTCTCCTTGTTCATAGAAACTAGTCCTAGAGCATTAGAGGAGGAGCAACTTATTTTGGACTGCATTCCCCCTTTGGTTTTTGTTGATATGAATAATCTACTCATGGGACCAATCTCTATTGAAGAGCTTGAGGTAGTTGTGTTTCAAATGAAGAAAGGTAAATCTCAGGTCTTGATGGTTTTCCTATAGAATTTTTTCAAGAATTCTAGGACATTCTAAAACTTGATCTTTCAGAGGTGGTCCAAGAATCCCAAGCCAATAAACAAATGCTTAAAGCCATCATTTCTACCTTTCTAGCTTTGATTCCCATAAAAGAGGGGGCTAACTCTTTTGATTTGTTTTGCCCCATCACCCTTTGCAATGTTGCAACATAATCACCAAACTTATGGCTGAGTGCTTGAAAAAATTGTTTATCTCCCTTATTTCATCTAAGCATGGTGGATTTGTAAAAGGGCGTCAAACTCTTGATGGTATTATTGTTGCTACTAAAGCTATCCATTCTATGTCCAATACCAAGGAAAAAGCTTTGTTCATTAAGTTGGACATATCCAAGGCCTGTGAGAGGGTTAGTTGGTCATTCCTCAAAAATGTGTTATCAACTTTTGGGTTTTGCTTAGGGTGGATTGATTGGGTCATGAGTTGTGGAGCTTCTTCCTTCTCAACTCTTATCAATGTATCCCTTCTCTTTTTTCTTCTTTCACGTGACTTCAACAAAGAGATCCCCTATCTCCTTACCTTTTTATCCTGATGATGAAAGGTTTGGGAAAAATTAATTAACCACTAAAGATCTAATGGTTTCATACAAGGTTGGTCTTGGGCTCGGGATCTTGATTCTCAATCCCACCTTCAGTTTGTTGATGATACAACTTTGATAGGGGTTGCAAAAATTAGAGAGGTGATCAATTTCAAGAAAGCTTTAGATATATATTTGTCTGCCTCTGGTCAACAAATTAATGAGAATGATGTTTGTTGCTTTGTTTGATAAATTAAATACATGAATTAATAATGGAGATGACAATGCATACCTGATACATGTATAAAATATCTCTTTATTTGCACATGAAATTATTATAGAAGACCAGAGATGGTCAACCAAGGATCAGAGTCAATTCGAATAGATCATACTACTCTCCTTAACGATACACAATGTATTTAAAGGACCTAACGGTTGCCAAGAACACAATCGTCAACCAACCAATGCTTATAACTACCCAAAGCCAACAACCAATTAATACATGGTCAAATAGCCAATATTATTGAAGCATAATAATAGACATTATACATTGACTACATCATCCCCCCCAAAAAAAAATATCGTCTTCCAAATGACAAGTAAACATCAAGTAACATTAGGAAAGACTTGCCAAACTAATGACGATATTGTGGACAAGGACTGGTAACCAAACTTGGAAGTGTACTTTGCAAACTCGGACTTGGAGTGTACTTGGCAATTCAAATGAGTGTGATGGCAGTGTCAAGGGGCAACACCCCCAATGGGATCAAGGTGCAGCACCCCTTGCAGGGATCTGGGGGCAGCGCCCCTTGCAGGGGTCTAGGGGCAATGATACAAGTTAGGGTCGAACGGTGGAGCCCCGGCCACCAAGCCCAATTTAAGACCTTCAAACCCACACAGAACTCCATGGTGCACACCATTTTCATGTCTTTTTAAGAGGCTCCAAACAATACTAACAAAGCCAGAAAATAAAGATTTCACGGTGTTCAACCAACGTATGCCAAGTATGATGGAAAGGTAATGATGTTGTATAGTCATGTGGTGCCTTTGCCAAGGACACCGTATGCTCTGCTAGTGACGTTGTACATTGCAAAATTTGATTACAGTGAACTCTGGAAATTAAATGTTGTGCGTTGAGAAACTTTTGGCATACATTGAGGTGGTACCCCTGCCAATGTCGTATGACAAGAAATCATGCAACCCATACAATGGAGGACCTTGCAAGTCGTACAGTGAAGAAGAATGCAGGTAGTATGATGAAGAGAATTGTTGACTTCCGTAATGTGTGTTGAGTCCTTCATACGTTGTTCTTCCATATGGTATGAACTTTCCTCCACCACTACCATACAATGTTCTAAAAGAGTGGTTGTACAATGTGAAGGATGACTAGTTGATGACGTCATAATATGAATGTAGTTGTTGGTCACACATTGAAGAACTATACAATGAAGCTTGTTGATCATACATTAAGGAACCGTGCAATGCAAATGTTGAATACCTGGATTTTTCCATACAATGAAGGTTGAATGGGCAAGTCGTACGGTATAAAGCATTTGTTGTTGTTGATGTATGATGTAAATCTCTCCTTGAGGCTACTATATGTTGTGATGGAACTGTTGATGCCGTATGGCGTGGTAATTACCTTGACTTCTTCCTTGATGCAATACAGTGGAAATGATTTGTCGTATGGTGAAAGTGATATGTCAATGCTTTCTCCCCTGATGCTATACAGTACAATTGATCTATCGATTTCTTTCCTAACATCTTCCTTTGTGTCAAATGTTGTGTTGAAGACCTCTGATGAGGGCCACAATTTGCAATTGCCGCCTAGTGATGTGTCGTACAATGTCATGAATGTTTGGATGCCTTTGTTGATGGTGTCATATGGTGTGTGGAGATTGAGTGATACACTGAATGGATGCTTGGAGTGAAAGTATGATGTGATGAATGTGTTGGCAACACAAGGGCAGACAACTGAGAGGGGGGGGTGAATGAGTTGTCACAGAATTTAAAACTTATTCAACTCATTAACATTATTCTCTGATCTAATTATTAACCATGAAAGCATAAATCATCAACACATCAGAAACACACATAACACCAAGATTTTTTACGTGGAAACCTTGTTAAGGGAAAAACCATGGTGGAGGTCAATCCAAAAGATTATACCCTGTTAAAAGTATACAAAATGAAAATATGGGGAATGCACTTGCATTTAGGCACACTGCCTAGAGCTCACTGCTCAATTACAACAGGCTAACCGCCCAAAGGAAGACACACTATCTTACAGGAGGAAACGGATTACATCCGCAAGGATTTGAACTGATAAAATAGCATCTGCTAATGCCTGGTCACAGTTCTGGTTAAGCACATGAACACTTCTTCACTCTTCTCCACTCTTCTTCACACTCTGCTCTACCTTCGAATGATTTAGATCAATATTCGCACACACACACACAGAAGCACACTCTAGCATCCACTTGCACACTTCAATTCGAATAAACAATCGCTCTTATATATCTGCAACAATAAATTTCACTGCTACATGTCGGCCTCAACAAAAATAATAAAATGAATATAAATTGTCGGCCCAAAACATTAAAGATTATTAATGCAAATCAACCAAGGTCGGCCACAGCTTAGTGAAGACCCAAATCAACATCTCCAACGTGAAAACACTTCAATTAATTACTCCTCGAAGATCCACAACACGCTACAAACACCATGTCAGCCAAGAACAAGAAAAGCATGAACACGCAAGAGAAAATCGCCAACCACGAGCACAATGATCAATGCTGCTGTGCAACAAAGATAGAGCGCGATCTAGAAGCATCCACAAACATCACGAATCACCAGAGAAGCATCCGCAGCAACTGAACTAACTGAAATCGCATCATTTTCAATCAGGAACATAAACTGAAGCAACAAAAAAAACTGTTAGAATGAAAATCTTCATAACTCGATCAAATCTTCACACGGATCTTTGAAACTCGACGTGGATAAACTAGATACACTCAGCAACAAACCCTTTAGTCCACAACCTCTAATCATCAACGTACAGAACTTACCGACATACTGAACTTCACTTCAGCACTAACAACCTGCAACTCATTTATTACAATTTTCTCAATATCTTCGACATATACAGCTTCAAATGAATTAATGCTAATAGTGTTGACATCAATGACAACCACATATCAACAACACGACCACAACATCCAACAGAATGATTGGGCGATTGTTACAATTTATTCCCTTCGCCAAATGAAACTTTACTTTATGCTGTTGTATAATGAGGAATGGGGACCGTACAACTTGATAAATTTCTTTATTATCAACCCCTTTATAACTTTCACTTGTAAAAATTTTTTTTTTAATATTATAATTTTGCATTTTCGACTTGACCAATATTTGTACACTCCACGTTAAATATTTGGCTTTCGTACTCTAAGACGTACAATTCATTATTTTGCACTCTTCTACAAAGTCGGATACCTCCACTACAACTATTGTGTTTTGCCAACCATGGAATGCATCCCGCACACAAACTATCCAACTTTCCAAAATCATTTTTCATTGGTTGCTCTTCACTAAGAGTCATAGCTTCGAGAAAATTACAAGTTGATGAAAATACCTCATAGTCCTCCATTTGCCAATGAAACGGGCCACGAAGAGAATTTGTTTTATTATCTAAACATGATTGTAACTCCAAAATTCCTTCGTCATTTGGTTCCATCAGACCTCGACTCTCCATCCATTCTTCTTTGGAGTCTGAATCTCACGAATCAAAGGAAGCTGCTTCCTCACTGACAACTTGGTTTTCAAATCAATTATATATTTTCAACCCTTAGGAGATTGTATTTTTTTCCAGTTGTGACCGGCTTTGGCTACCACTAGCCAACCCCGACCTAACAATGTGTCATACGCTTTCTTCCTTAATTAAATGACCACAAAGTTCAACATAAATGCTTCGGTTTCGATAATTACCTTTTGTCCCATTAAAACTCCAAGTACCTTAATACCTTGTTGATTTGCACCCACCAGTTGAAAAGTTGGCACCCAAATGGTCGGCTTGTCAAGACTTCTCCAAGTGTCTTCTAGAAGTACATTCACACTAGACCCGCCATCAACAATTGTATTGGTGAGATTCCTTCCAAGGATCTCCATATTCACCACCATTAGTGTGTCTGTCGTGTTAACTGTCAGTAACATTGGGTCAATCACTTGGTCGTCCGATAGCAGAGGTTTAGTTATTGGTTCTTCATTCTCACTAGATTCCAGTTGGACCATAGCATGCACCTTCTCATTCTCCCCCAATACAATAGCATTTTGAAGTTCAAGAATACTCTGTAATAAATATGCTACTTTAACTAGTACAATAGCTTGAAGTACTTGTTGTGCAATATTTTTCTCCGATTGTAATTGATTTGTTATCGTACTTGCATTTGCATTTGAGTGGCGTCGTTCATTGTCCATAGCATTCTCCACTTCGGCCCTTGCTTCACGAAGCCTTTCTTTTTCTATATGTGGGTCTAGGTACATAGCCTTCTTTGCTTGGGTATGAGCAATGCCCAATACTTCATTATGCCTTACATCAATCATGTTGACACTAGCCTTTTGCTTCAGACATTTGGTGTCTTCATGGTTTATAGGTCCACACCATTTGCACAATAATTGCACTCTATCTTGCTTGTTTTGGCAGTCTCTAGCAAATTGTCCTCATTCACTACATTGTCAACATTGTATGATATGGCATCCTTTGGGGTCATATTGTATTTGGTTTCGTCATCCTCTTTAATTTCGATAACTGCCTAGAGATGCATTCTATGGCATTGATGGAGTGGACTCCTCTCCCTGGGTAAAGAGTACTTGTACTTCTGGTCTTCAAATTATATGGGCATTCCTTTATTGAATGACCCATAACCTGGAAAATCTCACAAAACATCTTTTTAGGACAATTACCTTTTTGTGCGACCCATAATTATGGTGCACTCAATACACCATAGTTGGTTAGTTTCTTTGTTGGTTTCTTTCTTTGCCTTCAATTCTTTCATCATTTGGAGCATGTCCCTCTGAAGTGCTTGTACCATTCCTGATTCATAGTTGCTATTGTCATCCAAGCTTCCATCTTCCTTTGTTTTTCTTTTATTGTGCGAGAACATTTTATTTTCACTTTCTATGTCCATTTCTCGATTATAAGCATTAACGTAAGATGACGAAGGCACGACTTTCATTTTCTTCCTTAATGAAGGGATTAACCCTTCGATGAACCATCTTTTCTTTAGTCCATCGGCCAGCTAGTTTTCAAATTTCACCAATAATTTAAGCCTACGATTATAGGCTTGTACATTCTCATGCTTTCCTTGTTTGGTATTGTAGATCTCTGCCACAATTTCATTGTTGTCTCTCATGAGTTTGAATTCCTCTTGGAATTCTCTTTTCAATGCATCCCATGTATTTTTGTGTGCTACTTCCAATTTTGTGTACCAATCTATGGCTATCCCTCTAAGAGTTGTTGGAAATGCTCTCAACCAATAAGCTTTGTCATCATGACCCATTTCCAATAAGCTTTGGAAGTTTTTGTCTCTCTACATTCGAACTTGTTGGGGGAGTCACCATCATGCCTCCTTGTTGCACCCTTTGTGACGATAACTTGTTTGGAGAGTTTTGATTCGTGCATTCTAGTGCTTTCCCTGCACTCTCAGACACATCACAAACCTTCACTCATCCCTCTTCAACGTTCATCACCCTCGAGTTGCCTTCGGGGTCCTTTTAGTGCTCCCTTCATCCTGGTGTTATCAACTCTAATCTTCCAATGTTTGATTCTTCCATCGGTATCAAGTCTTCAATCTAGCTTATGGTCTTTATCAAACCGTTAGTAGGTTCTCCCTCGCCTTCCCCTTCGACACGGCAGACTTTAATGGTACGAATGGTTCTCCAATAGTCGAGTTGGCATGTTCTTCCTCGCCTTCCCTTTCACCCAATAGTGAACTTCCTTCGTCTAACGATGATGGTTTGGACAGTTCACCGATGGTGAGATTGGTGGGTTCTCCTTCACTTTCTCCTTCATCTAACTATGATGGTTTGAATCGTTCACCGATGGCGAGGTTGGTGGGTTATCCTTTGCTTTCCCCTTCGTCCAACGATGATGGTCCAAACAGTTTTCCAATGGCGAGGTTGGTGGGTTCTCCTTTGCTTTCCCTTTCGTCTGACATTGATGGTACAAACAGCTCTCCGACTTGGTCAACAAGGTCAGTGTACGCTTCGTTGGGTAGTGATAGGTGTCGTGCTATTTCTTCCCACTCTCCCTTCATGCGTTCTCTTGTTGTGAAAGTTCTTTTTCTCTCTCGACCACAACTTCAGCTTCTGCTCTTGGGTGGACTCGAGCTTTCCCTAAAAAACCCTTTGCCTTCCTCAACTTCACCCCTCAATCATCTCCTTCATTCTCTTTGTTCAATGATCCTTAAAGATCCCCTAATCTCTTGATCTTGACCATGTTGTGGTCTCTTCCCACCTTTATTGGGGTCTAAGGGCATGAATCTCTCAAATTTGACCCGATTTCTTTAAGGCAATGATGCCAAATGTTTGTTGCTCTGTCTAATAAATTAAATACATGAATTAATAATGGAGATGACAATACATACCAAATACATGTGTAAAATATATTTTTTATTCCCACATGAAATTATTATACAAGAAGACCAAAGATGGTCAGCCAAGGATCAAAGTCGATCCGACTAGGTCATACTACTCTCCTTGACGATACACAATGTATTTAAAGGACCCGACAGTTGGAAAGAACACAACCGTCAACCAACCGATGCTTATAATTACCCAAAGCTGACAACCAATTAATACAAACAATTAATAAATGGTTGGATAACCAATATTACCTAAGCATAATAATAGACATTATACACTAATTACAAATGAAGCTAACATTTTTTTCTTTAATACTTATGTGCTTATCCAACAAAGAGTTGTGCATATTATTCACTTTAGGATAGGGAATCTTCCTTTGGATTAATTGGGTATTACCTTATCTATTGGTAAACTCAAATGAGATCAATGGAAGAGAATTTTAGATAGATTTTGCATTAGTTAGTCGTTGGACTTTTTGTTGGATGGTTGGCACTATTGAATCTATTTTGCAAGCTCTTCCTATTTACAAATTTTTAGTTTCATCAACCCCTAAGAGCTTTCTCAAGGAATTTGACTCTAGGAAATTCTTATGAGTGAGGAATTTAGAATCCTAGAAATAGAGTTTAGTCAATTGGGACCAAGTTTGAAGACCTAAAATTTATGGGGGGCTTGGTCTAAGGAAATCTAAGTTCAATTGCCAAGCTTAGCTATGAAATATACTAAAGATGGTGCAAGCACTCAAAGCAACCTTGGTCTAGAATCCTTAATTTCAAGTATTTGGAAGGAGTTGTTGATGAGGATGTTCCTCGGATGGATCTATTCAAGAAAGGTTTTATGGTTTGGAATGCTATTAAGGAGGCTTCAATTGTTAAGGTCGGTCTTTTTGGGGATTATCAATAAAAGTGATAAAGTTCTTTTCTGGAATGAGTCTTGGAATCTCCATCCCCCAATCCTCTCTTCCTTCCCCCTTCTCCAACCCTTTGAGTGAAATTTTTCAAGCTACAAGGTGGTCAAAAGTTGTTAATTTTAAGAGCTCTATCCATCTGGGGAGTTCCCAAATATATCATTGCAAGAAACCCAATAGCTAGCCTACAGGGGGAATGTCTAAAGCCCGGGCTACTCTTCCTTCCATGCCCATTGGCCTTGTTATTCCCTAGAGGTAATGGATGTTCTTGCGTGGGGTCATGATCTTAAAGGAGCCTATTAGGTTTGTCTTGGTTATTAGTTTTTAGAGCATAAGAAAGGTGTGAGTAGAGATTTTCCTTGGTGGAAAAAAATTTGGAATAAGTTCAGTTGACCCAAGTGAAATCCCTTTATCTAGTTACTGTGTCAAAACAAATGCCTCACCTAGGATAATATCAAAAAGAGGATTTCAAGGCCCTTTTAAATGTGTTTTGTGTGGCACTAGTAATGAAAGTATTGCTCACCTTTTTTTTTAGTGTCCCCTCTCCATGGACATCTAGAGACAATGGTGGAAGAGGTTGAATCAGCCTATCATTCATGCCACTTCTTTATCTAAGTTTTGGGCAAGCATGGGTCACCCTCCTATGTCAACTTCTTTCCTAGTTGTTGCCTGGGATCTTGGCCCTATTTTTTTCTTTGGCATATTTGGTTAGAGCAAAACCATCAAATTTTCTAAGGGCACCAGAGTCTAGTCATGTAGGTTTAGTAGAAATCAAAGATTCAATCAAGGAAACTATTGAAGCCAAATGCTCCTGGGAAGAATTCTCTCCCCTTCTGATTCTCATCTTTCAAGCCTCCTATAGGTTTCCCCCTCAACTACTTCTCAAAATCAATCTAGTTCTAGGTTGAAGGTTTCCAAGAAGGTGAACAACCAATGGATCCTCACAAGGCAACCATGGTGCTACCGAGATCAATAGGGTTGGTCGTGATAGTGATGGTTTGGTTCACTTCTTCACTGCTTTTATGGGTGTTGCATAATAACAAATGGAGGCCTGATCCATTCTTGTGGCATTTGAGAAAGCTTGCGAGCTAGATTGGAAAAAGGTTATTTGTGAAATGGATTCTATGATCCCATTTTCTCTTTTGAACAAAAAGAAGTTGCATGAGTCTTCATAGAGGTTGGCATCTCTTGCTAAGTAGATTCTCCATCTCACCCCGCATTTTTATTCCATTTCCTTTGTCCATATTCCTAGAGAATGGAATGATGTGACTTTCTTAGCTAAAAGGGCATCTGATGTTGATTGCAACTGGAATGTCACTGATTGGGGGTCTCTGCCTCCACATAAATCTAGGCAACTTCTTCAACTTATTCATAATGATAGAGCTTAACTTTCCTTGCTTGTAACTCTTGGGGAATGTGATTTTTGTTTGGATCATGGACTCTTCTGATCCTTCTAGCTATATTGATAGCTATTGCTACCTGGAAATTTTTCTGTTTTAATTTCTCTTATAATATAATTTTCCTTTCTTTCCAGAACAAAAAAAAAGTTAAATAAAAAATTAAAATTAAAATTAAAAACAGAATACAAATATATTAAAAAAAAAAACTTCTTACCTAATATTGGAACACTAAGTAGTATCAAGCAACCTTTTTGTCACCTTCTTCACTTATTTCGTCTTTGATTGAGCCCACTTTTTTCACTCTCCACAAACCACCATGGATTGTAGAGCATCCTACACCTCCAGCATCCTCTCTAACAAAATAAAATAACATATCTAACCTCAACTAAATTGAAGAATTATTTCTTCAAATAAGATCATAATAATACAAGTGATGTATGGTGGTTACATACAAACATTTGTATGTCTTTAGCTTCAGCCAATGTTGTTTTCACCCAATCTTATTTTCTTATATCTTTCAAAGCATTATGCAAAACATGTACCAAGAATGGAGTCCAAAAAATGTGCTTGTAAGCATTCTAAACTGTCAAACTAGCTAACTTACAAACACAAGTTGAATTTGATTGAGCCCATTTTTTTCACTCTCCACAAACCACCATGAATTGTAGAGCATCCTACACCTCCAGCATCCTCTCTAACAAAATAAAATAACATATCTAACCTCAACTAATTTGAAGAATTCTTTCTTCAAATAAGATCATAATAATACAAGTGATGTATGGTGGTTGCATACAAACATTTGTATGCCAATGTTGTTTTCACCCAATCTTATTTTCTTATATCTTTCAAAGCATTGTGCAAAGCATGTACCAAGAATGGAGTCCAAAAAATGTGTTTGTAAGCATTTTGAACTGTCAAACTAGCTAACTTACAAACACAAGTTGAATTTATCACAACTTGAACAACATTAAGAGGTCCAACCTCCTTCCTCTATGGCCTCTTCCAACAGGCCAAACTGATAATCAGCATCCTTATGTTTCCCAAAGCAATCAATAGCTCTAAGAAAATATGAACATGTAGGAGATGTAACAATAATAGCGATGAGTGGATGGTGTTGAACATTTGTGATGCAGGAGCATCCCGGGCGAAGCGCAATCGGCATCACCAAAAAAAATGATTGTTTCTGGTTTTGGTAAGATTTCATGAAAAACCTTTTACTGGCAGAATTTAGGTGACAGATAATTGCTTCTTTTATACTTTTGTGAATATGTTGTCGATAAACTTATAATCTCTAATTCGAATGAGTCCGAATTTGAAATGGCACGGGAGAAATAAATGAGTATATTTTGCAAAATCTGATTTTCATTGAATTACTTGGAATGCCAAAGGACAGAAAGCATTTTGAATAGAATTACACTTGAGTCGATTACAATGCCAAATGAAGAGGTAACAATACAGCCACATCCTTTGAATTAAATAGGCAGATTTCAATATTTCTAGTGAGGCGTTAGACAAAGCAAATGAAGATTAAAATTTTGAATGGAAAGCAAAAGGTCACGCAGTGGAAAGAGGAAGGGCAATGGGTGAGAAAAAGCATGCATTGTTTTAAATTGTTTGCTGACTTAAACCAAAAGTGGGAAAGGGCACGGCTGAAGGAGACAGAGGGTCGTGAAGGGAAGAAGGAATATACAAAAGCCCCAATTAGCTGCGCCATGGAATCAATGTTAAAAAAGAATTGCATATCCATGAGGAGTTGCATAAGGATGGAAGCAAGAATAATGTGAGACAAACTTCAGTGCAGCCTAAGGAAGATCAATTGAGTAAGGCATGGCACCACCATAGATAAGGCAGATTTAATGCAAACGTTGGAAGTTTTGAAGGCAGCGAGTAAATTAGAAATCAAAGGTAATGCAAGTCATTGCCAAGTAAAGGAGAAGGCGTGTGGAAAGCGGCATAATAGTGAAGAAGTTCAACAGGCCGATTTGTAAGGGAAGTCAAAACACAGCAGAAGGCATTTTATTCGGTGAATGAAGATAAAGATATGATATTTGCAGAATAATGCAGATTTAAAAGGTGGGGACGCGCGGTTTGGAGAGGGAGGTCAATAGCAGATAAAAGAAGGGCGTTTTTCCTAAGAAGAGTCGAATCAATACAAGGATTTAAGTGTTGCAGATTGGGATAATCCTGCACAGAAGAACCGTGAAGGGAAGTAAGAGAAGTCAAAATGGATGAAGATATGTATGCAGAGTGTGGGTATGAAGGAAATCACGCCAATGAGAAAAGAAGCAAACATTTATGTGCAGGCCAAAGGAATTGCTTTATATGTTATTTGTATTAAGTCGGATATGCATTAAATATCCTTGAAAATGTAAGTTGTTCGGAGTGAGGGAAAGGTTGGATAACTGGTGATAAAATAGCAAGGAGAAGGAAGCTGAGAAACAGGGCGTTATACAACGTGGATGGGATTTGTGTTTGTGAGATTCTGAAGCTGTGCGAAGGAGAAGAATACAGAGGATCTTGGAGTTGCTTGGTGATTTTGCCATGTATGATTTATGAAATCTGAATAGAATAAATGTGTTTGAATTTATTTTCAATTTGAGTATATGGTTATGTGATCGTGTATCGATTCAAATCAACACTGTCTGTCGATTTGGGATTTGGTCAATTTCAAAGTCTTTTGTAATCTGAGTTATGCATTAATTGGGTGAAAATGAAGAGTTGGGTTTTCCTTCTTCATCAATTTGTCAACCCATCCATAACAATGTAAACCCACTCCTAACCCATATTTGTCTCATCTCCTCCGTCAACAAATTCAGCTTTGATTATTGTTTGTCAAGGAGGGGGGCATGTAATCTGTGTTCTCCAGGGGCTATATACAAGGGTCCTACATTTCTCTCCTCTTGCTCTCTACTATCCTGACGATGGATCACGGAGTGTGATCCGAAACAATGATGAAAAAAGCTTTAACACAATCAAATCCAGAAGCAAAACTATGTTGTAGTTATATTTCTCAATATTCTTTGAAATAAAGAGACCTTATCATATGAAATGGATGGCATGGACACAAAATAATTTGGCTACTAAATCTTTGGCTTGCCTATGTTGTTGCAAATTCATTAACCCCACCACAATATTTTTTCCACCACCAATAGGAGTGGCCTTCCTCTTCTCTCTATCTTTCTAGGTAATAAATTGCAATATTATTAATAGATGGCAATGGCATAGATATGTGTCTTTTAGAACTCATTTTTCCTTACTGTCCACAATCAACTTTGTCATTTCAATCCGTTGTTCAAAATAAATCTCCACAAACTCTAACCCTATGTGCACTCTCATCTAAGAAATGGTGTCCAACCCTAGTATAGCTACCCTAAAATCAATTTTGCAAATATAATACAACTAATGCTTGCTGTCCACTGCATTTTTACCCTTTTCATTGCTCAAAAGGGTGGCAAATTGCAATAAGGGCTTTTTGGAGTTGAAAGGGTCTTTCATAAACTCCTAAAAAGAGGATAAAATGCATGCAAAACAGTTTTTTGGTGTTGCAATAGTGACTGTGTTTGAATTTTCAAAAGAATGGGAACCCCCAACACTTCCTTCAACTTCCATTGGGTTTTCTTGAACTTCTTCGCTATCCATCTCATTGTCATCACTAGTGCTCATTTTTACTATAAGAAATGAAAGATCAAAGAATTGTTTCACAAGCTGTTAATGTTGTAGAATTGTGGTTATGTGTTAGAACAAACTGAAAAACACATAAACAAACTCCCTAAGTTTAATGGAAAAACAAAGTTAAAAAGTAAAATTGACTATTAAGTGTTATATAATATACAAGCATAGTGTAGATCCAACCTTAATGACTGGAAAATTTGTAGTCCCTTCATTCCTCTTCTAAAACACTATGTGACTACTGCTGAAATTAGAAAGTGTGAAGTAACAGTGAATGCCTTCAAGCAGCTGAAAAATCCAAACCTTGTCAATGGGAAACACAAAAGTGAAAAGAATAAGAACTGAAAGGTTTAAGTTTTATATTTGAGGCATTTAGGGTTGGATAAGGGGTGTAGGGGGTTGTGGGGCCCCCCAACTCCTTTTAAACTAGATTTTTTCATAAATCAAAGTATTTAAGAAAAACACGCAAAAAATCCCTTTTCCATCGAGGACGCCTAGACATCCTTGGGATGGTCAAGGGACATCTCAAACATCCCTAGTCATCCCTAGGACATCCAAAATTCTGAATTTCTAGAAAAAAATTGGGGTTGTACGATCAAGCCCAAGGAACATCTCAAATGTCCCCAACCGTCCCTAGGACATCCAAATGTGCCTTGCCATTTCAGGAACATTTTTCCTTTCTAGGAAAAAAATGGGGACAACCAAGGAACGTCCCCTATCATCCCACCATCTTAGAAACAGAAAATGGGATGAGAAGGCCAATTTCAAGGCTGAGGATGCATCCTTGTGGAACATAAGAAAATATTGCACAAATCCAGAAAAGCAATAGATGGCTGGACCTAGAAATATATCGGCTAGTATCATGGCATGTTGAGAAAACCAATAGGCTGAAAATAAGTACCATCATAACAAAGCATGGAAAGTAGATATACAAAAGGATACAATGAACAGCCTAGAACTCACACAGAATGACTAGCATTTAGAGTTGATTATCATGTTCATGTTGTAAGCTATAACAAGAAGTCAGTCTAATTTACCCAAAGAGACTAGCCACAGGTTTTTTCTGGCTGTTAGAGCCTATACATACTATGGACTACCTAACAAGCAAGTAAAAGTATAATCATTTCATTTAACAAACAAAAAGCTACAATTATAAGTAAAGTAGCTAGGAATTTTTCCCATTCAAGGATTTATGGGAAAATAAAGTGTAGGGAAGAATCGAGATGGAAGGGCCCAAGTAGGGATGTGAAGTTGAATTTTGATGGGGCTTCCAAAGGAAACCCTTGACAGGTTAAGGCTATATCTGTGTTACGTGATCATAAAGGTGGCTTTATGTTAAGTAGTTCTATCTTCTTGGGAGAGCAAACAAATAATTTTGCAGAATGGGTAGCTTTGCTTGTTAGTCTCAAAGCCACCTATGAGGCTGAATATCGTGAAATGAAGGTTGAAGGGGATTCACAAGGAGTTGTTAGTGTGGCAATTAAAGGGCAATGTCCAAATTGGAAATTGAATGCAATTCTAGAAGAGATTAAAGGATAGTACTCAAAGTTTATCTCTCCTAATATCTCTCATTGCTATAGAACCCAAAATAAAATGGCAGATCTCTTAGTTAACCAAGGGTCCATGCTTGAAGATTTCTCTTTAATAGAAAGGATATAGATGATGGGGTCAATTTTGCCTCTCTTACAGAAGGTGATCAGTCATTCTATGGTTTTAATGAGCTTGATAATCATCATGACTTGTTCAGGTGTGGCATGGAAACATGATGGTAAGTGTTTGAAAGCTTCTCACACACAATGGCGCGTGATAGTAGTATCAAGAAGCAATTGATGATAATGTTGGGTGGTGTCATTCTTGCATTTGATGCTTTCAGTGGCAGTTTTCTGGATGGTGTAGCTGGTGCTTGTGGTTTGCTTTGGGTGCTAGGTGTTGCCTCTCGTTGCAAGGTAGTTGTGTTCCTTTCCTTTGTATGGCATGGGGGCAGTCTCCAAGGACCCGCTCAGGCAAGGTCCAGTTTCAGATCATCACCTGAAGCAGATTCCCAATTATGAAGATGCAGCCAATTTATAGTTGGTCAATGCAATCCACAGGAAGGATCGTGTGGCTAATACTGGTTGGTTTAGATTGTGTGAGATGATTCTTGTTAATTTTAACAAGAAGCTTAAAGGGCAGTACTGAATTACGAAATTAGGGCTTGGACTATGGAGATTTTGATCAAGGTTAAAGAGGAAGACGAAGCAATGGATGTAATCTATTCTCCAGAAAGCCAGGGTATGTGGCAGGTTAAAAACAGCAATAGGCCTCGGGTCTTGAGTTTGAAGCTGCCATTTTACAGCTGCAAAAGAGGTGCATGAGCTAAGGGTGGATAATCAAATATTGGCAGAGTTTTGTCAGGACCTACGTGTGGCAATAAGCCATATGGTGATAATGTTTCACAATGGTATGCTGGAATTATCTAGTGGGTTTAACTTTACAATGCCCTTATTGGAGAATGGTCTACTAACTAGAGCTTTGCACACAGTTGGATGTTATTAAAGGTATCAAAGTGCATGGAGCAGTGCTTAAGTCTGGTTCTTTTGTGTGATTATTGGAGGTGGTCCTGGTTTCAGTGAATGGGTTGTATGGACGAGTATCAGTGTGATGGAAGATGGCTCCTCGAAGGCAATGATAGTGCTTAGGTTCCTTTTTAGTTCCATATTAATGATGTTTTCTGGTGCTGTAGGTCTTTAGGCTTCTGTATCTCTTCTGTAAGAGGGATTGTGTTTGGGCTGTATCAGCTGAGTATGCTCTGTTTTGGGTCGCAGCATTTGTATTTTGTTTTTAGGTTGGTTCTTCTGTACGTTTTAGTACAATAGACTGCAGTGCCAGTGATGGGTATATGTTTTATGTCTCTGTTCTGGTGCAATGGTGTCTTTGCTTTAATGGTTAAAGTATGGTCTATGCAATAGTTGGGCTGGGGCCCCATTAATAGATCCCCGATTTTGTAATTAAAAAGAAAATGATAGCTAGGAATTACCAAGCTTTTCAAGCACAATTTCATAAAATAACTGAGGCTATTTGCAAGTTTTATAGCACCAAGAAAGGGTAACGTGTATTTTAAAACTCCTGAAACATTAGTTATCTTAAGTCATATGGAATAGATACATTCAAAAACAGGGAGAAGTTTGGGGTATAGTTTTCAAAGAAATAAAAAACAGTATTGGGAATGGTAGAAATTATTGAAGATGGTATTGGAAACATGTGTACACTCCAAGAATAGAAACTGTATAGCAAACTTAAAGATTCATAAAAGCCTTATTCCAACACGGTTAACTTCTACTAGAAACCTAGAAATTCCTAAATTTTGCTTGAAAACTACCAAAAAAACGAATATGGATTTTGTGGATCCTCTGTAGGAATTTTCAGAAGTTTTTCGGTTGGTGAAACATTTTAGAAACCAGGAAACAGGTTTCCAACCTCCCAAGGGATTCAGAGCTTTTACGAGGAACAAAATTTCACAGCAATCCAATAGACAACATACTAAATTGCACAATATGCTATGAAAGCAATACCCTAAGCACCAGTTCTAACCCACGACACACAAGTTATACTGAAATGCAAATGAACAGTTTGTTGCAAACGCGTAAAGATTGCACACAGATAGCTGTCTCTAAGAAAAAATGCTAATCTACAACATACTGATTTTTGGGCTGCTTATGTTATCCGTTTGTGTTCAGTCCCAAACGAAAAGCATCATTGAATCTATGGTGAAATGAACTTCATCAGAACTTAAAAGTTTTGTATTTTGTGATTTTGGGGTTTCAGAGAGATTTATAAACGTGGAACTTTCCCGAACACAGTTACAACACTTGAAAATGACCTACTATATTTTTGGTATTTTGCCTGGATTTTGAAAATCTTCCTCAACAGCTAAAGTGCCAGACAATTGTTACTTTACCTAAAAATTTACCCATTCTAGCCTTTAAACTTATTGAGGGTTCCTCAAACGATTCATCGAAGTCTTACTTCTTTAGAAGCTCTTCAGCTCCGCACTGTACTCTAAAGTTGTAATTAAATTTCAATATTTCTGAGATCACCCATGGCTTGGACCAATACAATTATGAAGACTATCTTTGTATAATAAGCTCTGATAAGTAAAATTAACTCTTACATCCAAACAAACAAACCCTCAACACTGACACGAATTCCCAAGGACAATCAACCGAAACATCAACTGCTTAGGTATACAGTGCACATCAAAAATCTATATAGAATATAAACCATGAAAATTTTTAAAACCCCAAATAGTTTTTTAATTCCATATTATACATTACCAAAAAAACGTTTCATGCAGAGGATAATTTTATCTACAATTGGGTCATAAAATAGTTGAAAACTGTCGCATAAACATAATCCTCAGCACAACGTGCTCTGAAACACTTATTCGAAGCAGGATCTGGGTGCTAAATAGCAATATGACCGAGGTTTTCAAATTAGGGAAAGTTGAGATTAATGCAGGCAAACAAACGCTGAGTGAAGATTATAATGGCTCGCATACGTATTACAACGATGCTCAATTGACCAATGAAACTACCCAAAAATACTATCGCCGTTATCGTCTCCATTGCAAGATCCTTCTCCTCCTTGCTGTCTCGCAGACTTGTTGATTTCTTGTATCGATGCGCCTTTAAAATGCCAAAAAAGTCTCCAGTTGCTTCCTCAAAACACGAATGGATTTATCGATAAATCGGTGGAACACGCGACATGATATAGGAGAACTGTCGTATCGTACTTCCTACTACACTGATCGTGATATTCTGTGGGAAGATTCTTTTATTTGGCAATAAGCAGAGAACATGATTCATTGACCTATATTTCGTGAGTAATGATTCATTAAAATCTATTTCTTCTAGAGCATGAATGTCCACTTATCACTTATTGCATCAAGATGATGCTTATAGGGGTTAAGCATTGAGATTTTCCACGAGGTCAGCCATCCCAATATTACTTCAAGGAGTAAATGCATCAAATTATAGAGTTTCCCCTAAAACCAAGTCCACTTAACTTAGTATTCTATTTACAAAACCTTCAACAAGTGTTATGTCTTGTGAATCATTCATTATAGAGCTCCTTTAGCTCCATTATTAAGTAGGTAATATTCTTTGTAATATGTCAAGTTATGTGATGTTTTATCAAGATTCAACTACATAGTTTTTTAGTCAAACTCATGGACCTATATTTCATGAGTAGTCATTCACAAGAATGCATCTCTCATGAACATGAAGGATTCATTGAGCACTTGTTACATCTTAGTGATGATCATAAGGGTGAAGCATCATTGCTAAGGAGATCTATAATGAATGGTTCATAAGGCACAAGAGTTGCTAAAGGTTTTAAAAATGAGGTAGCAAGCTAAGTGGGCTTGAACTTGGGGGAAATTAAATGGCTAAGCAAGATTAATCAGAGCAATACCAAGATAGGAATCATCCCAAAAAGTATTAATTCTTCACTCTTATGAGTATCACCTAGATGCAATCAATGCCAAGTGGAGTGTTCATGCTCATGAGAGAGATTCTTATGAACCACTACTCAACAAATATGGGTCAATGAATTTAACTCAATAACTACATAGTTGAATCCTAATGAAACATCATATAATTTGGCATGCTATGAAAAATACCACATACTTGATAATGAATGAGCTAAGGAGTTATGTAATGAATGGTTCATAAGACAAAACACTTGTTGAAGATTTTACAATGGGATAGCAAGTTAAGTCCACTTGATTTTAGGGGAAGCTTTATGGTTAAGTATGTTTGAGTCAAAGTAGTACTAAGATGAGTTACCTCTCAAGAAGTCTCAATGCTTCACCCCTATGAGCTTTGTTAGCATGATAAAGTCAACTGTACAAAAAGATAAATCTATCACAAAGAGAATGTAACATAATTTGTCGAGTACTAGATCATCCAAATACATATCAACTACAAGAGACACAATGCTTTGTATAATCATACTTAGATATAAATAAGACTATGAGATACAACAAAGATATGTAAGTTAGAATAATATATGATATCGATGAATGTGAAATATATGAAGGTTGATGTATTAGTGAACATATTATTTATTTATATATATGTGTGTATATGTATGTATATACACACATAGATATATATACATACACACACATATATATGTATATATACATATATACACATATATATGTGTATATATACATATATATACATATATATATATACACACACATATATATTATATATGTATATATATACATATATGTATATATGTATATGTATGTGTATGTATAATATATGTATATGTATGTATATGTATGTATATATGTATATATATCACATATATATATATATATACATACATATATATATTGTATGTGTATATGTATGTATGTATATGTATGTATATATATATATATGTATATATGTATATGTGTATGTATGTATGTATGAATAGATGTATATTTGTTTATATACATAAATATATATTTATATTTACATATACATATGTATATATATATAGATGTATATATATATACATATTCATATATATATAATGAGATATGAGAATATGATATACTACAAGTTGGTATAATAGGTGTATAATGAGCTATATTGTAAGATGTATGTGTGTATGTGTAGAATTATTCAATTTTAACCATTTTATCCTACCACAACATTTTGTAACTTACTACATAAACCCTTAACCTTCCTCTTATCACTAATACTAGGGTATAAATATAATCCTCAATAAACTCAAGCTCAAATCTTTGATATGTGTGTTATTCTTGCTAACATTTTGGTTTCATTATAGAAACCTTGCTAAAATGATAAAGGAAATGGTCAAGTCAATAAATCTATCATTTTCAATAGTAAAGGAGTTAATAAGAAAGGAGTACAAATAAGTGGGAAATTTTTCATGATTTGTAGTGAGATACTCTAGGTTCTAGCCTTGTGAAAGTGGGTTAGCCACCTAAAGGATGACAAATGAAAAAAGGGGGATCTTGAAGGGAAGTCCAAAGAGGTGCTACTAATAAAAGTTGGATGAGAATAATCCATAAGGGGTGAATAAAAGGATCAATAAAATGCCAAATCAAAAACACCCATGACAAAAGGAGATAACAAAAAGTTGAGAGGGATTTGAGAATAAATTGAACTAGCTATGGAATTGAACATGAAAAAAAATACACTAAAACATATTCAAGAGAGATAGGTGAGGTACCACAAAAAAATGGAAAAGGCTAGAGAAGTCAATTTGTAATATGCCAAAGGGGTTACTGTTGAAGATGAGTTAGAAAACAAGAAGGATATAAAGTGCACTAGTAGGACTGTTGAAAATATTAAGAACAAGGAGAATTATAAGAACCCACTGTCACCAAAGGAATTGATTATAAATGACTGTGCCATAGGGGTTGTAGCTAAACATGAGAATCCCATGGAAGACATTGATATTTTATAATCAAATAGACAAATAATAATTATATCACTCAATTAAAAAGATACAACTAAGCAACTAAATATCCATCTTGAAAAAGCAATAAAAAAATTTAACAATATTGACAAAATATAACGAGGGATACATTGTGTTTAGAGAGTCACTAGGATGGATTGGGAGTAGTAGTGCTCAACTAGGGAGTAGAAACTATTACCTATTTTTCACTCTAAGCTCAACAGGTAGAGCTGGATGAAGTTCATCATTTATAGGTACAAAATTTTTTGTCTTGTTGATTAAATGTTCATTGATCATCATTGAGATCATCTTACATATGAATCATAGTTTTATTGTGCAAACATTTAAAACAGAAATTTGAGAAAATTTGCATAGTGATGCTTTTATTCATTTTGTAAAAATGTTGAATCTCGCACAAGCCGCGAGAGTAACTGAGTTTGTTTCTGACAATCAAAAGATGAATACAAAATTTAAATGCACAAGCTACACAACTGAAAATAACATAAGGGCAAAGGAGAGAAGCAATTCATCATTTCCTGTAATGATGAATCACTTTCGTTGGTGCTTCTAGTCATCATGCCTCCAAGCAGTTGCAGCCTTGCTTCATCGCTCCATGAACCTGCAAAATTGTTAAGAAAATGGTATTAGAGTTATACTCTAAGACAATGATGAATTGCTTTATGCCTTACGCCTATGCTACAGGCAGGAATGTAATTTGTATTAAACCAAGCATTCATCAGATAATTGCAAAAAATCAAGAGGAAAGACATAATTCAATGGAAGCTTTCAGCTCTTTTATTTTTTGCTAGCATGTTTGTTTCAATGTGCAGGAACAAGTTCATCATGTGCGAGATCATTTCATCAGATATGTGGAGTAAAATGGGCTCCCACAAGGGTTGAGCTCGGCATATCAAAAGGATATACAACTTCGGTTACAAACAATAATATCACAGCCATAGCATGAATCACTACAATAGTTCAAAAGATGCTATGAATTGGAAATTATGAGAGAGTGAAAGTTGTGCAAGATTAAACAAATACTGTCACTGTGTTTATGAATTGGAGAGACATTGTCACTGTTGAAAAGATTAAGCAATACACTCACAGTCAAAGGATTGCAGCTTTAAGACAATTTCAAGTTCAAGAGACAGCGGGGAAAAACCTTTCATGTTCATCAACCTAGAATACAATTAAGTGAAGGAAAAGTCTTTACTTTGAAAGGTACAGATTTGAGTAGCAACTATCATTAAATAAACAACATATTGCTATACATCAGAAGATACTCAAAGGATGTCACAAGATAGTGTACAAAAGCTTTCATCTTCTCCAAGGATCATACGTTGAAGCACAGTAACAAGCAAAGAGCAGAAATACAACAGTGAACAAGGCCAATGAACAACTGGCAATAATTCATAAAATGCCTCATTTCTATTTTTTAGTCAAAGTGAGCTTTGAAGGATCAAGTAACAGCAGTTTATGAATTGAATGACAAAGTATTCTAAAGTGAGAGATTATCATGGACTTAAAAGGCTTGCATTAATAGTCTTTTAATGGAGCAAATTCATCTACAGGACAACATTGTTACAGTTCAGGTTAAAAAGACATAACAAAAGTATCTATACCAGCATAAAGCATTAAGTGAGTAGTCAAAAGTTGAATAGTATACAGAAATTTCTGAGCAAGTTTCTTTTATGATGACAGTTCCACATGAGTCAGATGCAAGGAGTGGCGAAAATGATGTATTTTTCCTGGAGTAAGCCATCATTTTGATTACACACTGTATAAGAATGAATGACCATAGTCAATAATTAAAAGGAGAGCTTACACAGGACAGTGAGATGTTGTCCAGTTACAAATTTATCTCAGCCAGAATGATTTTGAAAGTATGTATACCAGTCATATCATGTTACAGGAGCTTTCAATAAAACATTTATACTGTGCAATAAAAGATGGGAGGTAACTATGGCAGTCTCAGATACTGATTGTAATTTAAGATGCTTTTATTTCAAGGTAGTTGTGATGCAGCCAATGCCGAATTGTCTCAACTGGAAATTAATTAAACATGTGATGCTCAGAGTGGAAACATATACGCAAAGCAAGCAATAGAATATCAAAGGAAAAGAGTAGTGATTTATTGTCACCCATATGAGGGTTTGTTCTAAAAAGGTTTAAAGAGCAAATACTTCAAATACCCAGATGAGGATAACTCACAGCCATAGCCAATAATGTTAAACAACATACAAAAATTTTCGTGGCCTGGTGTGTTCTATCAACTCGTTTTATACAAGAGAAGGTTTCCAAGAAGCTTGTATTTCAACAGATAAATGAAAGTAAAAAAACAAAACTTACTATCATGCGCCTGGAGGAGAGTTAACAAAACCCGTGAATGATCTCTTTTTGTGTTTCAGAATGCATAAGCCAAGCTCTCATAGCAACCACGAAAGATACAGAGGAAGAGCACAAAGACAATGGAGTTAAAATGTAGAAGATCCATTATGGCCGCGGCTAAGAGGCCCAAAGAATGTTTAAAACAAAGACAAATGTTCAGATCTGTGGTAAAACGACTTACCCTGCAAAGAAATTCTTAGAGAAGTCTTCAAAAGAGCATCACCCATGAAGAAATCGGCCTGCACTTAGCAAAATGTGTTTTTTCCAGTTTAGAAACAACAAAGCATGATGAAATTTTGAGCCTTAGCATCAAAGAGCTCTCAGAAAACCCTGCTCATGGCGGCCGACTTCCTCCAGAAGTTTCTCTAAGTCAAATGCAAAAGAGTGATAATGACTTTTAGGGTTCGATGGTGTTTTGTTCATTCACCCTAATTCCTCTTTGCATTTTTGCGAATGATTTTCAATAATCATTGTGTTTTATTCTCCCCGTGGCCATGACTTTTAAGTCAATGTGCCTAGCAAGGTGGTCGACATCATTAGTTGATAAATTTATGCCAAGTATTGTCAAATGGTGGTTTCTTAGTGAAAAGTGTGAAATACATTATTAAGCTTGAAGATCATGAGGCGTAATAAAGTAAATTAGCTTTATTCTTTTTATTCTTATTTGCATAAATAATGTAAATGGATTAAATAAATGATGAGATAAATCATTTAATTAATTTATCATCTAGAATGCAAATAAGAATATTATGTAAAGCTAAGTCATCTTTTACTTCAGTTCTACATCAGATTGTCAACTGAAGACTTAAATGAGAAAGATGGACTTTAAAGTGTGCATGGGCGGATTGATACAAACGAGGTGATTTTTGCGTGCTTTAGCCCACTTTTTCAGGGATTTTAGTCCAGTTCGAGTTGTAGATCGATTACATGCTTTATGACTGCCACTTCGAGTTTGAGTTCATTCATTCTTGCATGAGTTTGAACCATTTTTTCAGGGATTTTCACTTGTGCTCGGATTTCACTTTGGGATTATCATCTTTTCACTTTCAGATCACTTTTCAATTGCTTATTCATGCACTTTGGAGTGCTTTCATATTGTATATATTGAGAAAGTTTATCTTTTTCAATGGAGTTCTTGTTTTTTAGCCTTTGCACTCTGCAAAGCGAATCATCTTGTAACTCAGCATTTATTTACAGATTAATACAGCAGTGTTTTTTACAGGTTCAAATTGTGTTGTTGCAGAAGATTCCTTTAAGTTTAGTATTTTAGAATTCGCCTTCAAGTTTCAAGCATCATTGTCGTGTGGGATTGATCGAAGTGATTATTGTGTTTGCAATTTATGAAACCTTTAAATATTTCTGTCTCCTTAATGAGTTTTGTATGCATCCAAGTTTAAGTCCACTGGTTAAACATTGTGCTAATCAATAATTGAACAGTCTAGTTGTGGGAATCATATTTTCCTTCTATGATTGTTTCTTTAAAAGCCTTTGTTTAAAACATTCAAGTGTTTAAGCTTCCAAATCTAGTTGTGCGAATGAAAATAGTGAGTAATTGTTCTATGAGTCAAGTCTGCATATTGAATTCTTCGGTGCATCACCATAGTTAAAGTTTCATAGTTCAGAATTTAGACTTAGTCTTTCTCCCTTGTCCAACAAATCACTTAGTTATTAACCAAAAAATTAAATAGGAACCAACCTAGAATCTGGAGGTCTAATTCCTTATAGGATACCCACAGCCTGGAATTCGTTCCAATGTTTCAACAGATTGCTGAATTTCAATATTCAAGCATTCGGGTGCAATCTGATTGACAACGAAACATAGGTTCTCTACCATTTGAATTTTTTACTCAAACACCACATTCTAAGCTTGACTTGTCTAACTTAAGGCTTAAATTTAATGATGGATTTAAGGGTTTATTAACTCCTCTTAGAAAATTAAAACTTTTATAATTCAATGCAAAATATAAATATAAAGTGGTAAACAATGTTAGGAAAGGTGTCTCAACCTTGCTCCTAATGTTTTTGATTAGGGGAAAAACGGGTTTTGATGGGACCTGAAACCCAGTACAAAAAGGTTTTGAAGGGACCTAAAACCCTTTACAAGGCAAAGAAGCTACAAGAAAAATAATCATCAAACTAACGGCAGCCCATCAGCAACAACCAAACACAAATATTCAGAACAAAACTAGCTACAACCAACATATTTTGAAGGGGCCTACAACCCTTTACAACCAAGTAACCTTGCTCCTAATGTTGAGTATATAAAGAATGTAATTTTTAGACTACAAAACATAAAAACTCAATTTCTAGGCTATAGACTTTATTTTTGGGAAAATTATTTTTTTATTGTTTCAAATTGCTTCCAAAGATGCATGTTGCATAGATACTTTCAATCTCTACAATTAATTAAAAATGTGCCACAAAGCCTCGTGAATCAAAAGTTATGGCCTCCAAAAGTTGGACCTCCTACATTAGAAATGTAAAAACGTATCGAAAATAGAAAAAAGTTATTAGAGAGAGTTGTACTTGTTGAACTACATATGATGCGCATTATGACATATCATAATTAATTTTTGAATAGAGATAATGAGGCCAAAATAAAATGCCTAAGTTAGTGAGTGGATTATGATGCACTTATGAAAGGTAGGAGGAATATGTTCCTTTTAGCTTGTGAACTCGTATTAGCATTTGGATGTTGGTTTTCTAACTAGGTATTTGGACACCACTTTTTGGGTGGTTTTATCTCATGTCTTACCATTTGATAGTTTCACATACTACTTCTCCTATTTATAGGATGCTTGAGATGGAGGTATAGAAAGAGTTTGTAGGTATTGTTATGCTATTGAAATTACTCCAAATATTTGGTTTGTGATACTCATGTAAAGGTTTACTCTACAAGAGTATTATAATTGTGTTTAGATTACTGAATAATACATTGGGTTGCTTTGGAATGTGGATTTTTTCTCCCAAAAAAATAATCCACATACACTCGTGTTGTGGTATGTTTTTGTGTATATTGCATATGTGTTTCTTCTTTCTATAATTGTGAAAACCTAAAAAATAGCACAATATTCTCCTCTAGAATATTAGTTTAGGAAGTTTTTTCATGTACCTTGCTTCCTTTCATTTGATATTGGAGCTCAAGATCACCTTAAATTCTAGGTTTTGGGTAGAGGGTTTTTTGTACCAAGTTTTGTTTGGATGGGAGTTTGTGTAGAATAGTTTGATCTTATTGTAGGAAGAGATGACTAACACATCCAAAATAGAAGAGTTAGGACACAAATTTTAAGCTTTAGAAGCTCATTATGGAGGATATGCTAATGGATAGAGATGTACAGATTGTAGTATCTAGATCCAAACATATTGTCGTCACAAGAAGAATAGGATAAAAGGGATTAAAAAGCTAAGGGTCTCATTAGACTTTGCTTAACCAATTTAGTATTGTTGAATATACATGAAGATACCACAACAACAATTATTTGGAAGAGATTGGGATATTTTTATCAAGCTAAAAATCTTGTTAATAAACTATTTTTGAGAAATAATTTGTAGACTCTTAGGATGAAGTATATTAGCTATGTGGTTGAGAACTTGAATGTATTTAACACAGTTGTTACCTGGTTACAATCTATTGGAGTAAAAATGGAAGAGTAGGATCGATGCATGACTTTGTTGTGTTATTGGCCAAATTCATGGGACCACCTTAGTATGGCTATTGGAAGCACTACCACTAAGTTTAAAATGGATGAGGTGGTGACATCATTGCTTTCTAAAGAGATGTGAAGAAATGCTTCTAAAAATTATGTTGAGGCCCTAGATGTTCACAGTAGATAGAAAGAAAAAAGGCAAGAAGAAAGATAAGAAGCAAAACAAGTCTAGATATAAATCTTGTGGGAGATTTAAATATTTTGTTAAGTCCAAGGTAAAATGTTGGGACTACACCAACATTGACCATTATAAAAGAGACCATAAGAAGGAAAAGAAAAATAAAAAAGAGATATTTTGATAATGAGTTTGAGAGGTCCTCCCAGGATTATGGTGATTGTAAGATCCCTCCAATAATTGTATTTATAATTTGTAAATAAATCAAATTAATAATTAATAATCTATCTCAAATTTTATCCTTATTCTCATTTATGTTTTATATTAAAAATATATGAGTGAATATTCCTCAAGAGCTTAATCAATAGTTCTATTTTTTTGTTCACAATATTAAGAACAAGCATATTTTCAATGATGATTTATTCACATATGAATAAATAAACATATTCCATTTTTATTTCATACACCATAGGAATATAAAAAATCAGTTTGAGGATAAATTTCTTATTCATTTGTAGCATATAGGAATACACAATTCAATACAAATCACTTCAAATCATTTCAACTCATTAATCAACTTGTTACAAATAATCACAATTCATTTTGACATATATATAATAGTGGTGTATAATGCTCCAGGGTTTGCTTGCACCAACCTACTAGAAGACTTCTCTCTGTCTTCACCCAAGAACCTGATAGCTTCTAGGTTCTAATTTTGACTTAGATCATCAACTAAGCCTAGTTTCAAATCTACTACAAATGTATCACTCCTTGTGCTTCACCTTGGAGGACTTAACACCATTTGAATTTGTAGACTATATCCTACACTTAGAAGGATCTAAGTGCCAACTTCATTATCAAACTTGAAATGCTTGTTGGGGTGTTGGAAACACTATTTTCTTGCATTTCACATTCAATTGAATACATCTTGGAGGGTCTTCAGTCTTCACTCCTACCGATCTCAAGATTTTGCCTTGCAGAGGCCTAATTCTTGTAGCCCTTACCAGTCACCTTTTTGCTTTTCCTGTCCAAACTCTCCAAATAGCCTAGCAAATAAATTGCACTTTTGGACACCCTTTTTAGTCCTTTAAAACATTCACAGGGTTTCAGACCCCTGTCTCCTCCGTACAATAGATTCCTACAATCAAGGGTAAAAAGGGCTATTAGGCCCAATTCTTAGGGTTTCAATGATCTCCTCCTAATTTCTCACACAAATGGATTGGTTGAAGCTTCAATAATTCTAGCATGTGAAGATCCTATCTTACCCTACCTAATACCATGATTTTTTTGTACAGTACTTGTAACCCTTGCCTATATTCTTCACTTTTTTCCATCAAACTCCTAATCGGACTGTCCTAGCTCGCCTAGGGTTTAATTTTAAAAATGCTTGCTCGCCTTCCCATGACTCCTATTGTGAAATATCTATAGTTCATTGGCTCCCCTTCCATACCCAACTAATCTCAGGAAGATCCCGTGGTCAGAGTTTATGGGGGAGCCATGAAGAGACTGACTGGACTGTACAAAACAAGAAAACTCTCTACAACCTCAACTTATGAATACAAAGCCCTAAATCAATTCAAAGCAACTTGATTACAAAATGGAAGATACTCAAAACTATTGTATAAACACAAATCTACTAACAAATCAACACTCCTAATTCATCTAATAGCACTGTCACACAAGAACATACGGTATACACAGAAAATGCAGAAAATTCTCTATTCCTTCAAACCAAAACTTGATTACAATGCATTCTAACTGCTTGTCTACGAGCCACCACACCTACATAGATGCCTTTTCCATGTTTCAAGGGAAGTTGATCGATCCCATACTCCTAATTTTTAGGGAATCCAAGACAACTAAGTTGCATGCAACCTAACAATGTTGTCATGCAACTTTGCAACATTCTTGCAACTTTGCCATCATCCTACATCTTAGGACCTCAATCTCCTTGATTCCGAGCCAACAACTCCCCTAACTACCTCTTGGCATCTTCTAACAACTTAGATGTGTTTAGCACACATTTAATGCTTTACATTCCAACATAAGTTGTCTAAGGCTAATTAAAGCAAAATTTAACAACAATGATTACACTAAGATGATTTTAGTCCTAGTGACTAACTCACCACACACAAGCAAGACCTTCTAAGGTCCAAAATAAACACACCATTACCCTGACTTGGCTAAGGTCAGGTACAAGCCAAAATTGAACATAACAAACTAGAGTTTAGCCTAGGTGCTCCTGCACCAAATAGTTGAGTAATTTGTAAGAAGTGATCAATGTAAGAAGAGAGAGAACATCATATAGGCATTTTTCCTTCAACCATGGACTTAGTGGTCCCCTATACTTCTCCCAAACTAGGAGTGTCCCTACCCTTCAATGAGAGAGGTAGACATAAATTTATTAGGAACATTAGAACCATACAAGAGCCATCATAGAACCATGTGAATTTAATACATCATCTATTGCATTTGTCATCAAATCAATTTTTATTTCCTATATCAAAATTTCTAAATAATTCATCAATACAAACAAATTAAAAGTGTTCTTATTGAATACCAAAAAGGTGATGCAAGAAGAATTTTAAATATCATTGGCTTCAATATGAATTCAATCTCAAGTAAATACTTGGGGTCCCTTTATTTAAAGGCTCCATTAGAACCAGTCTATGGAGATTTACATTGTTGGTAATTTCAAATATAAATTCCAATCTTGGAAAGGTAAATGGCTCATGTTGTAGGGTGAATTACAATAATCAAAGTGGTACTAGCAACTATCCCCATCTATATGATGTCCTGCATATAAGTCATGAAGAAAGAAAATATGAAAATTGATAGTATTCTCAAAATATTTATGTTGGAAGGATTAAATGAGAAAAAGAATATTCCACTAATAAATCGAGACATCGTGAAAAGGAACAAGGTTGATGGTGTTGATAGAATCTAGTTAATTTTGAAGCACCATAATACATTGAGAGCCAAACTTGTTTGGATAATACTCGTTTCTCCTTATGCTTTATGGGGAATTTTTTTTAGAAGAAATATCTCAATTGTGATGACCCAAAAAGAATTATGTCATCACCAACCCCCCAAATAAATCTCACATCTAACAATTCATGACGAGTTGTAGACACATTATCACAATTCGTATTTCATGGGTTATCAATAATGAAAAATCCTCTAAATTTTGGTCTAATTATTGGAAGGGACACAAGTCACTAATGGACATCATTGAATTGAAAGAATGCAAAGATTTCCTTAAGGATGAATGGGGAGACTAACATAACTCAAGTTGATATGGGTAATGGTGCAAAATGGGGATGGAAGGACCTAAGATGGGATCCTATTCCTAGCAAATCCAAATGAATCCTAGAGAAAATGATTAAAATATAGAAATATGATGCAAGAGAGTTTTTGCAACTCTCAAAAAATTTCAAGCACACAATAAACTCTTCCAAAATTGAATTAAATCAATACCAAAAATCAGCAATAAACATGATAATTTTTATTGCTCAAAGTCTCCTCCAACACATGGAAATATGATCAAATTGAAAATACAACATATGCAACCCTAAATACTAATGAATAACATTACAAATTAGGTTCACAAGTCTTCTACAAGCATCAAGATCATTCACAGGTCAGTTTTCATCGATCACCCTTCTTCTTGCAACTTCATTCTCTATCTTCCTGCAATTTTCTTTTAAAAATCAATAGCAAAATGAACCAATGATCTCCCAAGATTAATTGTTGTTGATTAACACTTAAAACCTGCCTCAACCATGTCTACAACCATTCTCTAGGAAAAGCTATGTCCAACCTCTCCAACACCAAATTATGGAAAATTGAATCAACCAAAAATTGTCAAAATCAATTGCTTCCAATATCTCCATCAATTTTGAAACTCCCAACTCCACACCCAACCTGGAAAACCAATTAAAATTCATAAATTAAAATATTTGACTCTCCAATGCATGTGTGCAATTCACTCCCAAGAAGAAAAGCCACCACCAGCCGACACATTAATTTTCTACTCACAAATGAGAGCTCGTTTTCAAAAACACTTATCCAACAAAACATGGGTGTCTAACTCCTACCTATAGCTGATAAAGAAAATTAAATGATCTGAAATATTTGATAACTCCCAAGAAATCCCATGCCCCAAGTTGATTTTTTCCAATTAAACATTAAAACTTGTATTTCCAACATTATTTCCCATTACACCTATTAACACGGGGATTTACACCCAAAGACAAGTTGAAAAAATCCTAAAACCTATGCACATGGGACTACTCTCAGGCTATGGGTATCCTATAATGAGGGTAGCCCTCCAGGTTATGGGTTGGCTCCCTTTGGATATTTCTTGTAAATACTGACTCTTGATAGAGAAAAGGGTAAGAAGGATAATGCAGAAAATGAAAACTGAAAAAACTAGGTGATTCACCAACTGATAAATGATTTGAAACTACTTAAAAACCTCACAATATAACTCAAAAAATGAAACTATACAATCTCACAACTTTCTTATTCATGCCTACCAAAATAATTCTAATGATAGGCTCTGACTTTTCTAATACTCAAAAAAGGAAAATGGTGATGTTTTCACAAATCTTTATGCAAGAGAATGAAAACACTAACATAGACCTGCACTATGACATGATATTCTTTGCATTCAGCACTGAAGGAATCTGATTAAAATAAAGAATGACACAATATTTTATCAAAAACTCACAATCAACACTAAAGAACAAAGAATAATGGAGAAGGAAATAAGCTTCTTATTAAAAAATAGGAGACAAATGCATTACAAATCTATAGAACTCACAAGAAATGAGTTACAAAGAATGAATAATCTACTACTGCAGCCACCAAACTAAGAACTAGCTAAGAAATGAGAGAAAAGATAGACTTATAGAAAAGCCTCCAAAATTTTGAAATTTGAATCTTGGCTCCAAAATATGATGTGTTGCCCATCCTCTCCCTCAAAATAGGCATGTAACTAAAAGCAGCTCCTCAAAACATGCATAAAGAGTTATCAAACTCAAAACAACCTCATGGGTCATATGCAACTGAAAACCCCTCCAAAATAGGGTTATAACTAAAAGAAACATAGAGTTATGTGCCTCAAATTGTTCCTTGACTGGAACTTTATCAAATGGAACTCTTAATTGAAGGTGAACCCTCCATTAAGTGCTCAAAATTCCTCATTTTGCTCCACATGTTGACACAACTTCCTCAACCATCTCCATAATTTGTGCAAGGCTTTAAATGCTCCATTTGACTCCGTTTTGAACTATCTCATCATTTGAAATTACATTTAAAAGATTTTATTTATTTGCATTTCAAAATATCATTTATTCTAAATGATTTATAATCATCACTTCAAACAAAGATTTACATTTGAATTAAATGCAAAAATAAATATTGTTTATTCTCTATTTTTCATTTTCATAAATAACTTTTATTTGAAGTGATTTATAATTAATCACTCAAATAAAGCTATACATTTGAATTTAAAATGCAAAAATAAAGGTATTTCATAAAATCAAATGTAAAAGACTTAAAATAACTAAGTCTTTATGAGATTTTTTAAAAACCATTCAAAAATCATAAGGCATAGTCAATATGCCATGCATGGAATATGATAGAATAAAGTTTTAAATAAAAACTTAAAGGAAAAAATGCCTTTTTTCCTCCAATGTGCCTTTCTAGGGTATTCTAACCCTAAATGAATAACAAAACATTCATTTTATTTCATTCACTCTTTGTTGCTCCTAAGAAGCGTCGCCACCATGGAACCCTTGGCTGAGTTTTTAGCTTGAAATATTTGTATTTGATGCCATTTCCTTGCAGATTTTGAAGCTTGCATCCATGGTAAGTCTGATTTTTGTTGAATCTAGAAGTTTTCCTTTGTTTAGAAAAGCTTTTGAAGCTTATAGAGTGCGGCCATATACATTTTTTGATGCATTTTTCTCTAAATCATTTTGTTTTTGTATTACCTTTTCTCTTTGGTTGCCATGAACGGCTTTGTCTGAGCTTTTTGGAGAAAACATAAGAAGGAACTCGTGGGTTTTGAAGAGTTTCTCCTCATACAAAAATTTGGGTAAGCTCATTTGCTTTTCAATTTGCATTTTTAACTCAAAAATCTCCTTTATTTTAGTTGAAAGATGCTCCATTTGAATCTAGAAATTCACAAAATAATGAATACCTTTGCTTCTGTACATGGGTTTTCATGGGTAAGCCACGGCTAAGAGCTTGCATTTCTTCTTTTTTTGTGTATTGATTCTTATAAATAAGTCACAACCATATTAGATTTTCAATCTAGGTATTTGGCTCCTTTAATTTTCTAGATATGCTAAAGAAAATAAAAGAAATTTCAAGCCTCCCTTTTGCACTATAGCCATGAGCAAAAAACAAGACCTGGGTTGAGCTCAAATTTGGAAAACTCTTACATGTTTCCTTTAGAAATTACCCATGGTGGCTAGCTTGTTCTTTGCATTAGATTTTTGCATATTTTTATAAAATATCCATAAAACTCAATGCCATTAAACAGTATGGGTAAAAAACTCTGCACTTTATATTTGTAGCCTGTCATTTTTAAATTTCGTACACTGAGATACTATGGTATTGACTTATCCTGTAGCTTCATAACAAAAATTTTATTCCATACCCAGATTACAAGAAGGAGAAACTTTTATATTGTTGTTAAGTAATATCTCTCTTTCATGTCTGCCTTTTTTAACTTGATATTCAACATGGAGTACCTTTTATGTTTCCCTCATGTATATTACTGATATGCTAAAAATCATGCTTCTGATCTGGTTTGATCACTCATCAATGAATTTATTGTTAACAGTTCATATCACTGCCATGAGATAATCTTCATATAACTGACAAAAACTCAAGTCCTTGCACACTTTATGTATAGAAATATATGAACTTTGGCATGTATGCCTATTCACTATCATTTAATGATAATGTGCCTCCTTTGTATCAAGAAATTTGCAATAAAATACTATATGCACTTAAAATATAGATAAACAGGTTGTGCATATATATTATGATGATGACACTGCTTCTATAATTGTAATGAGTTGGGCTCAACCCTTGTGGGAGCCACATTTTCCACCACTCATGTAGTAATTTGATGAACAACAACATTACTTTTCTTGTATCTGCACATGAAGTAAACAAGTTAGAAAAAATAGTGAATTGATGATTTCTTCCTGATGATTTGATTTGGCAGTTTTTATTCATCTCTCAGATAATGATTAAGTTGATTTAATTTGATAATAATTATAAATCATATATCTTTTGATAAGCATGTAATTGGATCTCATGCACAAAGCTCTAACAAAATCTCCCAAACAACTACAAGTATATCTGGAACTCTGGAGCAAGTGGAAACATTGAAGACATTGAAGATCAAGCTGGAGAGTAATGAGTTAACCCTACATCAGCCCTTAAGGCAATGACAAACATGACCTTCCTCTTATATGTCTTTCTTCTTTTAGTTAATCTTCAGATGTATGGTTTATACTTGTTGAATTAAATCAATTTAGTCATACCCACGGCTTGTGTGGGGTTACAGAAACAATGACTTTTAATAAGTCAGTTACTTCAAAGTATGTAATGGCTTGTGTTTCCATTTGAAATTGTTCTCAATTACATAATCTGAAATAACTGATATGAATTTTTTGAAAGCATATGTGTTTTGTAATCAACTGAAATAATAATTTCAGCATATTTTGCTTCTGAATTGCAACTCTTTTATGATAATCAGCAATGACAAACATTACAAAAAATAATGACTATTACTTCATTTCTCTGAATTTTTGTTTTCCAAGTGAAATATGTTTGTTACTTTGTTAGGACTATTCAAGAGTTCAATTTAAACTATTTGAATGATTCTAATAAATCAACCCCAGAAAACTCTTTCATTATGAAAATAAAGGTTCATTGGATGAACCTGTAGACATAGAAAATATACAGATTGATATTGCACACTCGATCTGGATCTACTAACATCACTTCATCCTAAATTATCCCTCTATCTAACCATTTAATCAAATAGCCTTATTTGATTAAAGTCATCATAATTCCCCTTTTAATTAAATAAATCCCTCGATTTAATTAAATCATTGTCTCTGTAATTAGCTAGGTCATTTCATCTTCCTATCTTTATTTAATTAAATAATCCATATTATTTGATTAAATCTCTAATTTCATCTAATTAAATTAAATAAATCAAACATTTATCTAATTTAATCTAACATCACCCCTTTGTTAAATAAATAAATAAAAATTATTTAACTAGGTCTAAATCATTCTCTTCTCATTTTGAGTTATTTAAATCCTAAAATCTAAGTCAAAATGGTCAAATCAACTAACATCATTTAAATTAATCAAATCCTGATTAATCTTAGTCTTAATCCATCAAATCCTCTAGATTTTGCAACTTGCACATGAAAATCAATTTAATTGATTTATAAATCATCTATTTTCATTCAAAAAAGGCATCAAAGATGGAATATTCCTCAAATTTGAAATCTCCCCCCAAAAGGACTTGTCCCTTCCAACAAAGCATTTAAAATCTCTTACATGTCCTTTTCTTGAGCCATGTGCATTTGTTTCACCTTTCACCTCATCCTTCAAGCCATATTTTGAATTTCAAATCTCCCCCTCTTTGGCACATTGACCAAAATGTGCTCATTCCTCAACCATTCACATGATGACATGTGGCTTCTTCTCATTTGTTGAAGATTAGTCCCACATTCATCCCTTTTGCCTCTTCTCTAAACAATCTCATCTATAAATGAAGAGCTCATCCTTCATTTGATCCATCCACAATTTGAGTAAGCTCACTATGCTTAAATATTTAGCAATCTTCATCCATATTTTTGAATTTGTAGCTAGGATATGCAGATTTTTGTCTTGAAGCACTCATCATTCTTCATCAAAGTAGATCATCATCTTCATCACATCATCAAAGCAAGCATTGGAGTTGGGAAAGGGCCAATTTTCATATCAAATTGACACCAATTCCCTCATGGGATCAAGAGTTTGCATTGTTTTCAATAGGATTTAGCTTTTTTTCTTGTTCTTTCATCTCATTCTTGCTTTATTTCCTATTTAAAACTTTGCTAATGGATTTTATGGGGAATCCTTGTTCTTACTTGCATATGATCTCCTAATGTGTTTGTTTATTGTGTTTTGCAAGTATTTGGATTGGGGTTCGACAAAACCATATATCAAAACTTTTATACCCCACCAAATAATTGCTCATTAAATCTTCACTAATTTAAGCAAGAAGCTAAAAATTAGTAACACCTTTTGCAACCAAAATTTCTCCAATTATTAAATTCTAATTTTTGGAAAAAGAGAATCAACTAATTACTCAAAACATTATTCAAACCATATCACCTCAAAATTTACTCAATTTTGTTGATGCAAGATTGCCTGAAACCACGGATGCTCCTGCATCAAAATATCCTTATCACACGAAGGATGGAAAAATTATATTGCGTGGATCTAAATTAGGAATTTATTTGATCATTCACAAGTCAATTTTCATCAATCTCCCTTCTTCTTGCAACTTCATTCTCCATCTTCCTGCAATTTTCTTCTAAAAATCAATAGCAAAATGAACCAGTGATCTCCCAAGATTAATTTTTTTTTATTAACACTTCAAACTTGCCTCAACTATGTATGCAACTATTCCCTAGGAAAAGCTACGCCCAACCTCTCCAACACCAAATTTTGGAAAATTGAATCAACCAAAAATTATCAAAATCAAATCCTTCTAGCAACCACTATCTCCATCAATTTTGAAACTCCCAACTCCATGCCCAATTTGGAAAACCAATTAAAATTCATAAATTAAAATATTTGACTCTCCAATGCATGTGCAATTCACTCCCAGGAAGAAAGTCCATCACCAACCAACACATTGATTTTCCACTCCTCACAAATAGGAGCCCGTTTTCAAAAACACTCAACCAACACAACATGGGCATCCAACTCCTACCTGTAGTTGATAAAGAAAATTAAATGATCTAAAATATGTCATAACTCCCAAGAAATCCCACACCCCAAGTTAATTTTTGACAATTAAACAATAAAAATTGCATTTCCAGCACTTTCCCATTACACCTTTTGTAACCAAATTTTGTCCAATTATTAAATTCTAATTTTTTGACAAAGAAAATCAACCAATTACTCAAAAAATTATTCAAACCATGTCACCTCAAAATTTAATCAATTTTGTTGATGCAAGACTACCTGCAACCAAACATGCTCCTACATCAAACACCCAAGGTAGATTAAAAATTTTCATGAGTGAAACTCATAAACATTTGTAAATACCATGCTCATCCTGAATCCATCTCTCTGCCTTATCTGCTTGAACATTCTTTATCACCTTTCCCTGCAATTTGATGTCTCTTCCATCTTTCATTTATATTCTCTTTCTCCCTCTTTTCACATAATCCAAGTCCCACCAATATGCAATATGAAATTTTGGAAAATCATAAACATTAGTTTCCTCTTCTTCAATAAAATAATGAATCTCATGCATTACCTCTTCCTTTGTTATTGATGCAGTAATTTGTTCATCATCAACCTTACTTTCAACATTGTGCTCCTCTTTCTCCTTGCCTTCTAAAAGATAACATTCAGCTACAATCTCTTCATCCTCTACACTCACATCAATGTTAGCAACATAATCAAAATATTCATCTTTCCCATCCTGCAATAAACTATCAATCATGAGATCTTCATTTGCAATAATCTATTCATCAAACAACTCAACTTTTACTTGCTCATCTGCTTCCACACTTTCAACTGTAACACCTTCGTCTACCAATGCATTCATTATTGCAATATCATCTTCTACACTAATCTTATCATGCTCAAATAAATCTTCAACAAAATTTTCATAAAAATTATATTTTACCTCTTCTTCCTCCACTAAAACTTTCACTCTACCTATTCTTGAATGTAATCAATATAGCTGCAACTTGCATTAACAAATCATAATCTTCATCCTCGACATACTCTTTCACTAATTATTTAAATCCATTAACCAAACATTTTACAGTGTCATTACATGCATTTCCTTCTTTATTCAAAGGCTTCAACTTGTGCTTGATTCCATCCTTCATCAAGGAGTATGTATTTGCATACCCATCATGCACTGCTTTCCTGTCAAAATTCCAAGGTCTTCCCAATAACAAGTGACAAGCATCCATAGACATTATATCACACAAAAACTCGTCATGATAATCATCAATCTTAAATCTTACGAAGCATGGTTCATTCACCAAAACTTTATGGTCATCCTACAACCAAGCAATCATGTATGGATGCATGTGCCTTCTCCTTTCCAACTATAAATTATTCACCATTTCTTTAGAAACAAGATTGGTAGTACTTCCCCCATCAATAATTACATTACATACTTTACCTTCACACTTGCATCTTGTTCGGAACAATCTTTTCCTTTGATCTGGTTCTTTTCTCTCATTCATTGGGGCTCTTCTAGTGACTAGTGCTTCTCCTCTTTCTACATCTTTGGAATGTGATGACTTTGCATCTTCCTCATTCACATTTTTTGCCCTTACATTTTTTTCAGTCATTTTATTGGTTCTTTTTTTATTGTGAGGACAATCATAAGCTCAATGTCCCTCTTCTCCACATTGGAAATAGGTTCCTTGAAAACCTCCTCTCCTAAATCCTCTACTCAATCTTCCTCTTCCTCTCAAATTTTTCTCATGGGACTTGTTTGAACTCTCACCTCTTTCATATTCATTGTCCTTAGTGTCTTTAATCTATGGTTTATCCTCATTTTTCTGCACATAAGCTCTACCCTTTCTTTTTTGTCTATTCTCTAATTTTCTATTCAACTTTTCCTCAACTTTCAAAGCAAATTGATAAGCTTCTTCCAAATTAAAAATTCTAGGAAAATTCAAAGAGATTCCTTAGTTAGCTTACAATCAAATAAAGCAACAATAGTTATCCACATGAAGTTGCTAAGTATCCGCAAGAAACAACATTTATCCACATGAAGTTGCTAATTTGCGCTAACATTTGCCTCTCCTATCCTCAAGTTGCTGGGGCAAGCAGATGATATAGTTGAATTAACAGGCAAAGTGGTTATCTGATGCATCCCCGTGCATTTCTCACTAGTTCTTTGCTGGACAACTACTTGGTATCTCTAGGCCCAATTAAAAAACTTGGCCATTGCCTACATAGCAAGTGTGGCTCTAATACTCCATGTTTTGATAAGTTGGGTATTTACCATGAAGCCAGGTTAGGGCCTTGGAGGTGTTATTGCATCAATGAATTTAGCATGGTGTTGCCCTAAAATTAGTTCTTCTTGAATGCTTGGCTTCAGTACATTTATGTATCTTACTACCTTCTCATTGTTGGCTTCTAAATGTCCCGTTCTAATCAAGATTTTATGGAATTCTTTAGTGTACTCTTTCACAGTTTTTGTTCTTTGTCTCAAACTCTACATTCAAGTTCATATTCCATAGGAATAATTTACTCTTCATCTTTTCCACCATTCTATCCCACTTGGTGATCTTCTCCTTTCCTCTCCGACCTCTTTCAGTCTATATTTCTTTCCACCAAATACTTGCATGTCCTTTCAACTTTATCTTTGCAAACTTCACTCTATAAGGGTCTTCAATCTATTCAAATTCAAAGAATTCTTCCATGTCATTTATCTAGTCTATGAGCTCCTCTGGATTCAAGATTCCATTAAATGTTGAGAGCTCCATCTTTGGTCTCTTCCCAATTTTGGAAGTGGCTTTAAGCAATCTGATTTCTCCAAGATCTATTTCATCCTGCGCTTCTTCTTTGAATGGCTCCTCATTCGCAGATTCATCTTCACTTTCATCCCTTTCTGTATGCACAACTCTTATGTGTAGCTATTCCTATAATGTCTCTACTTGCCTTCTAAGGGATCTTAAATCATCCATACCAAGAGGTTTTCTACCTCCACCTCTACCATAATGGGCTACTCTAGGAGGAATTTTCTCAACAACCACAACTCGCAGGTCTAGTTGCAAATTGCCTCTCTTTGATAATCTTCCTACAAAATCAAGAACAACCTGTTCTAATACCACTAATGCAAGAGAGTTCCTACAACTCTCAAAAAACTTCAAGCACACAATAAACTATTCTAGAATTAAATTAAATCAATATCAAAAATCAACAACAAATATGAGAAATTTTATTGCTCAAAGTCTCCTACAACACATGGAAATATGATCAAATTGAAAATACAACATATGCAGCCCTCTAAACTAATGAAGAACATTACAAATCAGATTCATGGGTCTTTTATAAGTAACAAGATCATTCACAGGTTAGTTTTCATCAATCTCCCTGAACTTCTTCTTGCAACTTCATTCTCCATCTTCTTGCAATTTTCTTATGAAAATCAATAGCAAAATGAACCAGTGATCTCCCAAGATTAATTGTTTTTTATTAACACTTCAAACCTAACTCAACCATATCTACAACCATTCCCCAGTAAAAGCTACACTCAACCTCTCCAACACCAAATTATGGAAAATCAAATCAACCAAAAATTGTCAAAATCAACTACTTCCAGCAACCACTATCTCCATCAATTTTGAAACTCCCAACTCCACACCCAACCTAGAAAACCGATTAAAATGCATAAATTAAAATATTTGACTCTCCAATGCATGTGCAATTCATTCCCAGGAAGAAAGGTCATCACCGACTGAAACATTGATTTTCAACTCCTCACAAATGGGAGCCTATTTTCAACAACACTCAATCAACACAACATGGGAATCCAACTCTTGTTTGTAGCTGATAAAGAAAAATAAATGATCTAAAATATTTCATCTCCAAAGAAATACCATGCCTGACCTAGGTGGATACTTTTCATCAAAAATTGAAGTGTTCTACATGCTCCAAATTTTATCGCCATGTCAAAGAGCTCAGAAATTTGAACCCAACACAACTTGAATAGGCGAAAAAGGAGCTCGTACGCTCAAGTTATGCTCGGTCAAATTTGGGGTCAAACTGGATACAAAGGCTAGTGATGTAAGCAAAGGAAGAAACAACCTCAATCTCATTTGGCAAATCTCAAAACATTCTTTCTTTGTTTTTTCATTACTAGCTCACTTTTCCTTCCTTTGAGCAGTTGATTCCATACATCAAATCACTATTCAGAGTTCCAATCTTTTACCAAACCTTCAAGACACTTTAATCCACATAAGAATGACTTGTTAAGGCTAATTAAAACTTCCACAAACACAATCCTCAATTATAGATTCAATTCAACTGATTCAACAACTTTCACAAGAGAACTCTTCAATATAATGACTTCTCAAAAGCAAATTTGGGATTTCCACTTAATCTGGCTCAAACAAGGCTTCTCAAGACTTTCTCACCCTCAGGAACACTAACTCAAACATTTACCAAGATCTGTCCTTACCAACAATCCACCATTCCTTCATTAACTGTTTAAATTCCTTGTAGCTTCGTAAACTGTCAGACTTAAATTTTCTCATAGACCTCCAATTAGAACTATGATAAGCTTTTTAGATGCCCTTTGAGGGGGTTTAAAACATATTTAAAGATCTCCAAAGGTTACTTAGAGAAACAAGTTCAAAGAATGACTGTTATTATCATGTTGGGCCTAATTAGGCCAATGACAAATAGGGCTTATTGGTTCTACAAGCTCCAATCACAAATACCCTTCACCAATATTTCAAACATCTTATTTTGGACCTGAATAAGCTTACTACACCATAAAAAGTCCATTTCCATGAATGATTCACTAAACCCTAGGAGCTATACAACTTAACTAATTCCAAAACTTTGTTTTCTCCGGATTTACAGTCCTATTCTTCAATCTCTTACACATTTATCTTAATCCTTTTGTTTGAAACTTTAAGAATAAGAGAATAGACGTTATGAAGAGGATTTCCACCAAAAATTAGGATTTTATATGATTAAATTAAGAGAAACACAAATTCTTCAATCACTGTTTACCCTAATAGGGGTTTTTGGCAGTTTCATGAAAAATTCAATTATCTCACTTCAAACTTGATCAATTTGCATGAAACAAAGTGTGTGAGGAAGTGATTGGATAATTTATCACTTACAACCATTCAAACACACATATATGTCTGTACAGATCTGTACAGTGCATGGAAACCATGAATTTATGAAGAAATATGCTTAAAAATAGTGCTTTCATCGATCTAATTCATTTATTCAATCACCCACGAGTTACAAAATGCATACAAGGCATTTTTAAAGGCATTCAAACTTGTCTTTTGAGTTCCTAACTACTTTCCAACAGTTTGAGCCCACTTGACCTTTCATCTTTCAAATGCAACTTTACATCTTTGTAATTTTTCCATCTTTTGAATGACAACTTTTCATCTTTTTTTGCAATTTGACACAAAACAATAAACAATGACTCAAATGACCTTGTAATGACCCATAAATGTGAAAAATGACTCATTTAACCTTATTACAAGGTAAAGATACCAAATTTGATCAATTTTCAAGACTTTGCATGATGGAAACATGATGTAGCCAAGATGCTCCTACATCAACTAGTCAAAAAGTTGATGAATTTGATCGTATAAAAAATGGATAAAAACAACATCATGTCGAAGAGCTCGTCGCCATGATTTTGATGCCATTCATTTCATCAAAAATGGAGTCTGTATGCCAAAGTTACACCAAGTCAAAGTTTTTGTCAAAAGGGTTGACTAGTCAAAATGATGATGTCAGCATGTGAAGTGGTAGATGGTGACGTCAGCTACCGACAATGACATGGACCAATCCGATAGCGACATGTGGCCTAGAATACAAAGTTGGCATTGTCCTGTTAGAAACCAACACGTGTGCTCAAATCGAAAAATAGAATGTTGCCACGTGGCATCCTGATGAATACCTTTGGAGGTCGATTGAGCAAGTTCAACTGTTTACCAAAATTGCCATGGTGGGGATTGAACCCCACACCTCCAACCTGCAAGCGAACCACTCCACCAATACACCGCGCACTATGCGCTAGAATACATGTGGCAAGGGTTGTTTTTATAAAAGTATGGTTGAAAATTGCATTTAAAATTAAAATGGGTGGGGATCAAACATGCGACCTCCCCGCCCTTAATTTCGCCCCTTACCATTGAGCCATTTATGGCTATGAGGATATATTAGGCTCAAGCTTCTTTTAAACAACAGTTAAAAATTGAATACTCCTATAATTTAATTATTAACCCCTAAAATTTAAAAAGGAAGTTTATCCCTTAGAATGTTAGCCCGATTAAAACTATATAAGGGCTCAAATCATTATTCAAAATGATATTTAAAAATATTAAAAGATTATTTAAGGTTTTTTTAGGGGATTATTAAGGGATATTGGTGATTTTTAAAGATTTATCTCTGTAAATAGGGGAAATTGTTTAAGATTGTTGGCAGATGGTCAACGCTCCCCTCGAGATTTGTGACATGGACTAACCGCCTCCTGTGGACCCGTTAACTCTGGTAGTTATATCGGGCATTAACAAGTTGATCTTTTGGTGCAATGACAATTATGGGCCAACAATTGGTATCAGAGCCAAAGGTATCGGGTTCGAATCTCCTCGGGTAACGTTGAGGGGGAGTTTGTTGGCAGATGGTCAGCGCTCCCCTCAGGATTTGTGCCATGGACTAACCGCCTCCTGTGGACCCATTAACTCTGTCAATTGTATCAGGCATTAATAGGTCGATCTTTTGGTGCAACTGCAACTATGGGCCAACAAATATTTTTACTTGTAAAGGGAGATATGCCATATTTTTGTAAATCATATGGTTAGTAACCATATTGGGTAAATTTCATGTATAAAAAGGGGGAGTTTAGGAGTTTTGGAACCAAGTGGTGGAGAATGGTGAGAGAAATTCCTTTGTGATAGTGATTTGTTCAACTTTGTGCAAGAGGCATTGTGATGTTGTACTTGAAAGAGGGAACTATTTGTAATGTCATTATTAAGGAGATGTGAGGAGACTATCAGAATTGAAGCTTTGTAATCCTGATTTTGGAGCATAATAGGATTGGTCACTCTGTTAGAGAGGGACCCAGAGACGTAGCCGTTTGGCGAACTCCGTTATCAACTTGTTGAATCTTGTCTTCTCTCTCTTATCTCTCTATTATGTTCTTCACTTTATCATTGCTTTATTCATTCAAGCATTTCAGTTACATTTGAAATTAAGCATTTCAATATTGTTTTAAAGACCTTCAATTTAATCATTGTAAAAAGTTATTATTCACATGCAACAATCCTAGATCCTAACATCAAATCAAGTGGTATCAGAGCTTTGTTGTGACTAGTGTTTGCAGAGGTGAATGATAACACGGTCTAGGAAACAGTAAGGTGAAGGCACACTTGCAAAATACAATCTTGAGATCAATAAACAAAGACCTTTTCCAAGGATGGAAGGATCGAAAGCTGGCAAAATTTCAGAGCTTGATGAGAAGAGTTTTCAAAAAGCTTTTCTTGAAATGAAGGCAATGGTAGAAGTTCTTTTTCAGGAAAGGCAAGAAAAGCAGGAACAAAAGAAGCGTGAAAAAGGAGATACTTCGAAGCGAGAGAAGCGTGAAGATCGAAAGAACAAAGGGAAAAGACCAGGAGCTGATGATGAGCCTCCAAAAACTCCTCCATCTTCTCCTTCTTCTTAGTCTTCTCCTTCTTCTTCTACTAATCCTACTTCTTCTGCTAATCCTTTCAAGGGTGAACACAAGCCTAAAATTAAATTGGATGTAAAATTTGATCTTCCTGAGTATTGTGGGAAATTAAATGTTGAGAAATTAGATGACTGGTTTCAACAAGTAGAAGTGTATTATAGAGTTCAAGGTCTCTTAGATGATGCTTCTAGCATCCAGTTAGCTACTCTTTGATTGGGAGAAACAACTCTCACCTAGTGGGAGAGTAGAACTCGAGCAAAAATTTCACATGGTAGAGTCAATTTAACTTGGGCAGAATTTGTTAATGCTCTTAAGAAGCAATTTTATCCCCTAGGCCATATGCAACAATTAATGATGGAATGGCAAAATTTTAGGCAAGGGAAAGGTCAAACTATCCTAGAGTACACCCATGAATTCAGGAAAAGGGCTATTGCATTAAATGTCCCATTGTACACCCAAGACACTTTTCTCAAGCACATAGGTGGTTTGCACTCTTCCCTAAGACATTCTATTTTGGTTTTGAATCATACTAATCTGGATGAAGTTTGTATACAAACTACACACTTAGACTCAAGAGGCAAGGGTACTTTCATTGATAATTTTGAAAAGAAGCCATCTAAACCTAAAGGTAAATCTAAAGACAAAGGAAAGGGGAAGAAGAAAGCTACCATTAAGAAGGATGATAAACTCTCATGCTCTCATTGTGACAAGCAAGGTCATGATGAAGAACATTGTTGGCAATTGCATCCAGAATTGAAGCCAAAATGGGCTCGTAAACATAAAGGTAAGAAGGAGTCCGTAAATATTGTTACATGGATCTTGGTTCAGAGTTTGAAGATGAAACTGACATAACAACAATGGGTTTGAAAGGTAAGGCTCCTATTGCCAGTGTTTCCTTTGATAGTTGTGCTTCTACTTCTCAAGTCCATGATGTCCCTGAAGATAAGAAAAGAAATGAGCTTTTTCACATAAGGGTTGTTGCTAAGCATACTAAAATTGATGCACTCATAGATAGTGGATCTCAAGTTAACTTAATTTTTGAAGATGTTGTAAGGAACTTGGGATTGAAAACTTCACTGCATTAGAAACCTTATCCACTAGGTTGTGTTTGTGAAAATAATGAATTGCAAGTAACAAGGCAATGTGTTTTAAGGTTCACAATCACAAGTAAGTATGTTGATGAGGTACAGTTTGATGTGGTTCCACTAGATGTTTGTGGGATAGTGTTGGGTAGCCCATATTTGTATGATCAGAAGGCTATTTTCTATAGGGAATTTAATCATTATCACTTGTTTAAAGATGGTATAAATTATATTGTACATTCTCATAGAATCAAGACTGATAGATCTTTTGCAAACACATGGGAGTTGAAAAGGGTCATTAATGCAAGTAAAGATTTGTCTCTTATGTATGTTAATTTAGGTGGTTTTGGACATGAACTTGAAATATTCAAGGCTAATCATGATTAGATGTCACAGGATACACCAACAGTATGACATGAGGAAATAGTAAATGAAAGTATTGATGGTCCAAGTCCTCAATTTATGGTTGGGAATTTGGAGGTTCCCTTGGGTAAAAATGTTCCTGTTGTGAAAGATAGACATGTTGTAGATTCATTCTCTTTCCTATCTGCATTGTTATTCAGCTTGATATTAGTCAATTTTTATTGGTTAATGGTTGTAATAGTTGATGTAGATGCTTATGGAAGTGATAGAATGATGCATGTGTTCAACAATGTTATTGCAGTCCTGATTGTGGTGTTGAACCAGGTGTACAGATGGATAGGTGATATAGGACAAGTGGGGAGGCCATTCCCTCACTTAAATTCTGAATAAATGTAACTTTTGGAGGTCCAAAATCTCTCCAGTGGGGAGGACTGATCCAGGTAGATACTTGTCATCATAAATTGAAGTGTTCAACATGCTCCAAATTTCATCACCATGTTGAAGAGCTTGGAAATATGAACCCAACGCAACTTGAACAGGCAAAAAAAGAGCTCGTACGCTCAAGTTATGCCCGGTCAAAGGGGGTCAAACCAAGTACAGAGGCTAGTCAAAAAGGTGATGAATTTGATCATCTAAAAAATGGTCAAAAACATCATGTCGAAGAGCTCGTCGCCATGATTCTGATGCCATTCGTTTCGTCAAAAATGGAGTTCGTATGCCAAAATTATGCCAAGTCAAAGTTTTTGTCAAAAGGGTTGACTAGTCAAAATGATGATGTCAACATGTGATGTGGAAAATGGTGATGTTAGCAATCGACAATGATGTGGACCAATCTGATGGTGACACGTGGCATGACATACACAGTTAGCACTGTCCTATTAGAAACTGACACATGTACTCAAATTGGAAAATAGAATGTTTCCATGTGGCCCAATCATTGAATGTCAACGAACACCTTCAGAGGTTAGTTGAGCAAGTTCAACCATTTACCAAAATTGTCGTGGTGGGGATTAAACCTTGCACCTCCAGCCTGCAAGCGAATCGCTCCACCAATACACCACGAACTGTGCGCTAGCATACATGTGGCAAGGGTTGTTTTTATAGAAGTATGGTTGAAAATTGCATTTAAAATTAGAATGGGCGAGGGTCGAACATGCAACCTCCCCACCCCTAATTTCGCCCCTTACCATTGAGCCATTTATGGCCGTGAGGATATATCAAGCTTGGGCTTCTTTTGAACAATAGTTAAAAACCAAATACTCCTATAATTTAATTATTAACCCCTAAAATTTAAAAAGGAAGTTTATCCCTTAGAATCTTAGCCCGATTAAAACTATACAAGGGCTCAAATCATAATTCAAAATGATATTTTAAAATATGAAAAGATTATTTAAGGTTGTTTTAGGGGATTATTAAGGGATATTGGTGACTTTTAAAGATTTATCTCTGTAAATGGGGGAAATTGTTTAATATTTTTACTTGTAAAGGGAGATATGCCATATTTTTGTAAATCATAAGGTTAGTAACCATATTGGGAAAATTTCACGTATAAAAAGGGGGGATTTTAGGAGTTTTCGAACCAGGTGGTGGAGAATGGTGAGAGAAATTCCTTTGTGATAGTGATTTGTTCAACTCTATGCAAGAGGCATTATGTTGTTGTACTTGAAGGAGGGAACTATTTGTAACATCATTATCAAGGAGATGTGAGGAGACTCTGTCAGAATTGAAGCTTTGTAATCTTGATTTTGGAGCATAATAGGATCAGTCACTCTGTTGGAGAGGGACCTGGAGATGTAGTCATTTGGAGAACTCTGTTATCAACTTGTTGATTCTAGTCTTCTCTCTCTTATCTCTCTATTATGTTCTTCACTTTATCATTACTTTATTCGTTTAAGAATTTCGGTTACATTTGAAATTAAGCATTTCAATATTGTTTTAAAGACCTTCAATTCTAATTTTTGGACAAAGAAAATCAGCTAATTAATCAAAACATTATTCAAACCATGTCACATCAAAATTTAATCATTTTTTTATGCAAAATTTCCTGCAACCACGGATGCTCCTGTATCAAAATATCCTAATCACTCCTAAGGATGAAAATACTCTATTGCATGCATCTAAATCGGGAATTTATTCGATCAAATTAGGCTATCAAATTCATAACATCTCTTTATCCACTCCTTGGTAAAAGTCTCTTTTTTGGGGTAGGAATGTATTGCCCAAGGTGGGATAATTTAAGTGTTTTTTAAGGTTGACTACTGTTGTATAACAAATTTGTTTAGGAAATAATTTGGTTTGTTATCCCATCAATGATCATATGAAAAATATGGAAAGAAATAAATAGGAGAATCTTCAGCGATTGAAGCAAAATCTAGTTGAAAAAATTATCAGAAGGATTAAAGTTGGTACTTATAAATTTTTAAATGCAAGTTTAAGGAAATAAAAATAAGTAAGTTTCAAGCATGGGATGATATGATAAGAAGTCTTGGAATCTCCTTAAAATTCTCTCTAATTTTTCTACCATGGATCCCTAGCCAAGTAAAAAGCAAAGAAGTTTGAAGGTCAAGTTTTTGGCCTACCCCAATGAGGCAGTTCAAGCCGAATTTTGATGGGGCTTCTAGAGAAAACCCAAGATTATTTAGCATGAAATGTATGATTAGAGATAGAAATGGGAAAATTATGTGGCCTTTGGCCTTGAAACTCTCATTTGGAACAAACAATGATGAAAACATTCACAAGTCAAATGGCTAAATGGGTTAGATTTTCAATGAACTAGACATATAGTATGTTGATAGAAAATCAATCGTAGGACAAATAATCGTAGGTCAACTAGTAGAAGCACCAATATATGATGAAAATCCTCTTATATCAGATTTCCCAAATGAGGCAATATTCACTGTTACTTCAACAAGTCAATGGAAACTATACTTTGATGGTTCTCACACGTAACATGGCTCGAGGGTAGGAATTATTTTCATCACTCCTCAAGGTGACTGTGGATTTAAAAAGATCCCTCAAGCTCCCTTTGAGTTGATAATATTATTTTGCTTGGCCTTTGCCCGCACCCCATATATTTGAATATCTTCAGGCCCTTAAAGATTCATGCCCATTATCGCCACATGTCTGCCACACGCTGCTCTCAAAGATTTCCTCCCTTGATTCTCTCTCGATCCCCGCCATGCTTCCACGTGTCAGAGCTAGTAATGAAGGCTTCTCCACGTGTCTTCTTCATAGGGGTTTTCATCACAAGGAAGGATTTATCAATGACAAGCCCGACCTATCGCCACGTGTCCTAACTGACTTCGTGGGTGAGTGACACATGTCTGCATGGAATTCTACTGCTTCTACACTGGGACCACGAACATCATTTGCAGGGGATGCATCTAGCTCGAAGGTGACTACATTCTATGTCTCAAAATATTTTATGTTTCAATGACCTTGGGAAATCATTGCTATTGACATCATTGCTCGTGCTTAAGGAATATTTTCAGTGACTGGCTTTCAGGTGGTGGGATGTTTCTCTATTTATATTGCTTCTTCTTTCCAAAAATGAGTTTGGAACATACACAAAAAAAGTTGTGGAAAGACACCAGGCCTTTTGTATTATTTTTTATTATTGCATTAAGACTCACAGACTGTGCCATTATTGTTTGGCCTTTCTGTTTCATAGCTATTTGACAAAACATTATACTGTGTTGTTATTGTACTAAGTAGTTTATTTGCAGAACTTCTACAATTTCAATATAAGTTTGCTAATTCAGACCATTTCTTGGACTCTTCTTTTCAGTAAATGTGTATGGAAGTTATTTTATGTTATTTAATAGACCACTTGGGTTTTTAATCTGTGCTTTTTTTTATTCCGGGACATGCAGATTGTTGAATGAGCCCTTAAATCCCATTTGAATGGGAGATTTTCTGTGCCCACACCTACATCTTGGTGCATCGCCTTAGGTTAGATCTTTATTTTTTATATCTGCTTCTATTTCCCATTCCAAACCCCAAAATAGAGAAGGGGCCAACTTCTTTAAAAAACCCGGAGGTCACTTAGTTTAGCGCAATTGGTCCCCCATTAACTAAGTTTCCTATAAGGTTGTTGCTTGTCAATTTTAGGCATCGACAATGACTACATACCTAAGTCATATTAGCTAGCTTTTTTATGTAAGAATAACATGGCTAAATATGAAGCTCTCATAATAGGGTTAAGAATGGTTATATAGTGGAAAATCAAAGAATTATAGGTTTTTGGTGATTCACAACTGGTAGTGACACAAGTCAATGATGATTACTAGATGAAAGATGATAAGTTTATGTCATACAAAAGGATGATAGATAACTTCAAGAAATACTTCACTATCATTACCTTTGAGCAAATTCCTAGGATCAATAACAAGGCAACATATGTTATAGCTATAATTGGTTCTCTATTGGATATGCTGCATAACAACCATAAGTGTGAGTTTTTGGTTGAGAAACTATTGATATTAGCATTCAAAGTCCCCAAATCAAAATTTATGTGTAAAATTGTTGGTCCCAATTCCCCTTGGTACCATGACATATTCCACTATCTCTAAAATGATATCATACCACCCAACCTCACTCCCAATCTCAAAAAAACTTTCGTCTGATGATCATCCCACTTTGTCATTATTGGTGATACCCTTTATAGGAAGAGTATCGATGGTGCACTACTTAGGTGCCTTAACTCAAAAGAAGCTACAACTGCCTTACAAGAGGCACATGAAGATGCTTGTGGGTCTCATTTAAGTGGTCCTACCCTTGCTAAGAAGTTGCTAAGAATTGAATACTATCGATTGACTATATAACAAGAAGCAAATCAGTTTGTAAAGAAATGTCTATGGTGTCAACAACATGGTGATGACATTCATGCTCTAGCATAAGAATTACAACCCATAACTACATCTTAGCCTTTCTCACAATGGGGACTTGACCTCATAGGAAAGATTTCCCCTACATGTTCTAATGGCCATAAGTTTATCATCACTACCACCGAGTATTTTACAAAGTGGATCAAAGCTATTCCTTTAACCTACATTATCAATAAGAAAATTTTCAAATTCATTTTAAACTACCTAATTTTTTGATGTGGTGTCCCTCAAGCTATCATCATCGATAATGGAACACCTTTCAAGAACTAAGATGTCCAGGAACTATACACTCAATTCCATATCCAACATTATTTCTCTACACCTTGCTATCCTAAAGGAAATGACCAAGATGAAGCATCTAACAAAACTATCCTCAAAATCCTAAAAAGACAGTTAATGGTGTTGGCCATGACTAACACCTACAAATTAATCCTACCTTATGGGCCTATTGAACTAGTTTTAGAACACCTACTAGTGCCACAACATACTCCTTGGTCTATGGTATTAAAGCCATCTTACCTATTAAGGTCAAGCTCCCATAATTGAGGGTCTCTTTACAACACCTAATTGACAATGAAGAATACTGAGTGTCCAAACTAAGTGAGCCAGAATTATTGGATGAACAACATCTTCAAGCACTTAACCATCTTCAAGCCTATTAGAATCATTTTCGTCTAAGCTACAACAAGAAGATGAAGGGCTGAAAATTCTAAGTGGGAGATTTAGTTCTTAAATATAATCAAAAGAACTAGATGGATCATGATAACAAATGAAATTTTGAACCTAATTGGTTAGGACCGTTCATTGTTATTGCAAGCTATAGATCGAGATCTTATCAATTAGAAACACCTGAAGGTGACCCCTTGCAAAAACATATCAATAACAACCATATCAAATGGTTCTATGCTTAACCCATTGGGGTATCTTATTAACAAATTTTATTTTTTTAAATATATATATATATAATCCATAAAACGGGATAAAATAGTAAAGAGAAAAATCATCCTCTATTGAAAACCACTTTGGTGGCACTTTAGACAAGTACCTTAGTGAAAACTTAGCAAATAGGTGCCATGTGTGAATAAGAACCATCTACCAACTATCAAAAGTCTTTCCCATCTCACTCATAATAAAATCCACTTCATCCATCCATCCATCTATCATATCTCTGGATTGACACCCATAGCATGGCTTGGTATTTGATCGGTATCTATCACTACCCATGTCACCTAGCATTGTCCTAGGGTCATCTCGTTTATTCCATAATAAAGTGATCTTACATTTAACTAGGGGCATCTTCTCTAACCTATTTATTGGACTGGATCCTTGTTCATCACCTAAGTCACAAAATTCCAAAAAACATTCAAAAATACAAAATCCAAAAACATTCAAAGAATAATAAAATCCAAAAATATTTAAAAATTCTAGAAGTATTAAAAAAACCATTATAACTCACCCATCCACAATATATTTTCCATCTATAATAAACCTATCATCACACTCATCTTTGACGAAGTAAGCAAAAGCAAATATGACAATCATCGAAACACAAACATTCAGAGAAAATTGCAAGCATCGATCATTGTTGAAACACAACAAATATATGCATTTCAACAACCTAAATAATCTAGTTTAACATCTAATATTATTTACTTAAAAAATATATCCTTCCTACAATAGGCACTAATCATAGATCATAAACAACAATCTCTCTAGAAAGAGATATAATGGCATTGATATGTTTTGTTAGTCGTTCTTTTCTTTTGATTTATCTTTTGTCTCATTCCATCACTCACTCAATGTCACATTGATCTTCCATATCTTGGTGTTTCTAGAGGGGTACCTAATGGGGTACAGACATTGCTTTCATCTACTATGTTTGTGGGATGTTCTTGTATTATGACCATGGTGAATACTTGTCTTATGTGTGTAGAGATAGTCTTAGGCAACACAATGACCTTTGCATATTTGGTTCTTTATACCTTTTGTGAATTAGCCTAACTCGCTCCAAGCTTTCATTCTCTCACATGATCAAAAAAAGTTTCCAAATGTCAAGTATGAACAAGGATACTCCTATTGTTTGCAGATTCAAAGTTCATACAATAGATATGATGCCACCCTCGTTCTTCATACCTTGGTGCATAGTGTCTACTTGCTATATCAAAATAAGGATTGCTCTACATTCTTTAGCATAACCTAAAGCAAAAGAAAAATCATCTATCCTATCTCATCACATATCTAATAAAATAATCAAATCTATCCAATAATAATAGTTTTCTTGATATTTGATCAACATCATTCATTCATCATATTATATTCTATCTATCCATCTAATCATCTATATTTTTTCGAGTCTATCCTACTCATCATGCTAACATTTCTATCCAAGTATTATGATATACACAAAAATATCCATCACATCCTACATCCAAAAAACGTCAGTAGCATCATATACCCATATTATCATAGCATCATACATAATCCATCTTGCATAGTTATCATATATAGTAACAAAAATACAAAAATAATCATTATAACATAGCATCATACATCCTGCATCCACAGATCATTAGTATCATCATAACATCATCGCATATACCATAACATTACGTCACATATCGATAGCATAACATCATTTCATCCATTTCATCATATATCATCACATCAAATAACCACCATTGCATACATCAAATCATAATCGGTATCATATAGAATCACATATATCCATAATCATCCATAACATCACATAAGTCATAATCATAGTCACTCAATATTAATATCTCATATATCATCAAATGTATGTCATGATACAAGTCTATACAAAGAATGTGTGCACAAAGGACTATCGAGAGCCAATAATACATATATACATAAAAAAATGTGTCTACATCAAAATATGTATGTACATCAAAGGATCAAAGACAAGATCTACATGGAACTCCCCCTCTCCTCCTGACTAGAAGGAGGAGCAGATGCCTGATGTACTAGAGGTTACTGTACCCTTGGTACCTAACCCCCTGATCCCTATGGCTACTGAGATGACTATTGCATTCGCGAAGGTCAACCCACTAATCCCCCATTTGACCTACCAGATGTTGTTGTTGTGCTCCTAGCTGAGAACTTGGGTTGTCTTCAGCCTGCGGGTATCACCACCTCATAAAGGGTATGGTAGTAAGTATCCTCTTGTTCTAGAAGCCTAATCTCTTAGATATGATCCATCATAGGGATCACCGCCCCTATCTTATAGCCTCCAGTTGTTTCCCCTTAACTCTCTTCTCAATCTCTCTATGGTGACCTGAGCTAACTGAGCCTCCACCTATTGCCTTTGTGCAATCTCCACATATCTCTTTGCAGTCATCCCTCTCATTTGTCCTCTAGATTAGTTGTACAATAAGGAAATCCCTCTTAGTTTGGTATCCATCCCTCTCCCTCCTTGCTTGGTATCTTACCAAGAGCGACTCGAAGGCAAATGTCATTTGGGTATACCCCCTGGGGCATCTCACTGTTGCCCCCTCTCTACTCCCCCTCTTCTGTAGGTACCACTGTTAGTACTCCCACTTGTTGTCCCCTATCCTCCACCATAGGGACCTCAACCTCTACTCTTTTTCACTGTTGATGAGCTCTCCCTATCTTAGCCTCTCTCCTCCTATGGGCTCCCACTACTTTGCCATCAGGATGGGTGAATCTAAGAGGCCTCTACAGGATCCACCAAGCATCATAATCCACTTTCACCCTTGGGTCATCTACCCCATCTGCCTCGATCCACTGCACTGGTGCCAATTGTAAAACTTGTGTGACCACTATTTGTGGGACTAACATGGGTCCCAAATTTTCTATCTCCCACTATGTTCAAGCAAATAATGCATGACAATCAGCTACTGGTACCTCCCGGGTCTCCTTGAACTGACGTCTAACCCTATTTGAAAGATATCTCTCAAGTATATATGGTGTCCTCCCGATCAACTATTAGGTCTATCTACAGAAAGGAAAGCATAAATCATCATCATCCTATGCCTCACAGTGTAGCCATTGTCACCACTGGAACTCATTAATGCCATCAATAATATGGCACCAATAGTCTAGGTCTCCTAGATGACATTATATCAGAAAGGTGTCATATCTGTATTAAATGGCTCACCCACTGTTCAGATGGCCTCTCTAATAGGTTGAGTCACTGTAATGTTTTCCCATGCCCAAATGTGGAGCAAGGTTGCACTAGCCGAAAAACTAGTAGCCTATTGATATACCACTTGATGCATGTCGTGGTATAGATGTGCCAAGATGCATGGAACACGTGCATAAACTCTCCCATCCTCTATCATCCTCTCAAGTACTCTGCCCCATCGAACCAAGAAACCCCTGGAGCATAGATCAGGCATGTTATGCCCACATATAAGACTTGCTACCACAATGATAATGTTATCAATGGTGTCGATGTACTATCTTAGATCAATTTAGCCGTCATTTATCTCAAGCTCATCATCAAGAAAGACCCTCTCTAGAGCCTCTACACTTGAGTTCAGCTTATAGGAAATCCTCACTTTGTGAATGGGGATTTGTAGGATGTGTAGAGTCCATTCTAATGTATAATAAACTTGGTGGAAATCACTCAATTCATGGGAAAATTTGGTTGAACAGTCCACTTGACATTGAAAAGACTTTCATTAAATTATCGACCAAGGCTAGTAGGCTTATGATGATACCAGCACTATATGTGCTTTCAAAGACCTGAGGTTACCTAAATTATCCTAGTAAAGGTATTATACTTGTTGTAAAATCATAAAAGTGCATAACAGTGAAAGAAGTAAAGCTAGTGCTTCGGCTATAGGTACCTACAACATAGTTTGTGACTGAATTGCTATTAACAGGTAAAATGCTAAAACTAACTGGAAATTGATAACTGCACCTATTCTACACTCCAGAGTACTACAAGTTAAAATGAATACAATTATGAACATGAACAACAATTATTGATAACTTTATATGAGAATCTATCTTAACTGATTATGCAATTATGAAGTAAATAATAACAAAAATAAAAATTGGAAATGTAGTGAAGGAGAGTACCTTAAGTGGCCCTTGCTCAAGTGGTTGTCTTCACTTAAACTAAACCATATCTAAATCCTCATATTCACTCAATCATATCAACTCAAGATCATTCATTACACATTCCAAAATATCACATGAAATCTTGCTCAAAAAATGTATTCAGAAAAACCATGTTTGAACAATCAACATGTTTGTATATTAACAACTAAAAATTGAAAAAGTGTTTTATAACCAAATCCACGACTGAAAGATTAATCAACTTACTATCCTAAAGACTCAACCATTGACTACATATATGCATGGGGGAGCTTATTCAGAACACAACTCTAAACTGAAACCATTAATTACAACTTCCTAGATATCATAGCGTAATTAAGATTCAGTTATCCTAACTGCAACTAAAAAGAAATAAAAATACAAATAGGATTAGAACTCTACAATAACAGAAGTAGAACATGGAATGTAGAATCAGTTAAGATAGAATCCTAATGATAACAAGATTCTCCTTCTTCAATTCCTTTATTGTTTGTCATAATGATGCACGATTGTCTTCACCAGGTGTCTCCATGTTGTAGTTATTGCGCTCAATGTATTCAAGAACATCCCTTGTTTCTCTATCTAGGAACTCCTTTGGCTATAGGTTTCATTTTATAGTTTCTATGGGCTACAATGTCTTCTTAGGTTGCAAGGGGTTAGTTCATAAAACATGCACATAATACTAACTACCATGATTAAACACAAATATCAATCATAATTCATACATATTCATATATAAATCATGCAACACCATCATATCATAACTTCATTTCCATATACTTTAACAAAGTTCAAGGTCTACATAATAAACATAAAAGATGGCATATTGTAGGAATAATTGTCTTAGGAATGTATTATAAGTAGCATAAAGATAACAAAAAACTAGCTAATAAATGGGCTCATTAGGATGCGCCATAAATCCTCTAGAGTAATGGTTGCCTCACATGTTGATAGTTTAAAGGAAGATTTATTTGAATGCCATCTCTTTATGATCGTCATCATAAATACCCTGTGTGTCCTGATCTCAGGCATGTAAGCAATGTGATAGAGCCCAATGGCGTCAAGAAACTCAACATCCATCTCAGTCAAATGTGTCATCCGATCTAGTACCCTAGTTCGTCGCTCACACAACAAGATAGGATCAAGTAATACCTATAAACATAGCACCCACAATGTCAATTTGCTGAGAAATTTTATAAAAACCTAAGTCTATAAATCCCTACATCAAAAGTGAGGTTTTTTGCAAAAGCACTACACAAGCGAGCCTTTTTTCAAAAGCGAACGTGCATTCCCAATATCAAAAGCAATTTAATAATCAATAGAGCTACTTTGCATCAGTCAAAAGTGAACCAAAAACATAAAGTGCCTCGCTTATGCAGAAGCCTCATGCTAAAATCATTAGCATTGCGTCGAGTTTCATTGGCATTGAGTCTAACTTGATGCATTTGATGACCTACCATTAGCTAGCATCTATTATACCTAAAACTATGTGCAAAAGTTCAAAGGCTAGGTACGTATCGGGGGGTATGCTTTGACAAGCTATTGGAAATGTTGAATCGCGTCTATGCAATGTGGGGCACATGAAATGTGAGCCATCATGACAAGGTCTCTGAGAAGCAAAATAACTCCGAGCTTTGAAAATTTTTAAATCTCAAGGTGCAAATGAATTGAAATTGACCCCAAATGCATATATATGGTCCCCAAAACCCTAGTTTTCATCCTCACCCTCTTTTTCGTTGAACCTATCTTGTCATCGTTTCGCAAGCCCGACCTAATTTTTTTTTTTTGGCTGACCTCTCAAGGGGGTAGCCTACCATCCTTCCATCATTCCTTCATTCATTGGGGCATAGTGGGACATCATTTTTTAATTTTTTTTCCAATCAATATCATGTCTTTGAAACAACATAACAAATACATTATCTCAAAGACAGGCAAAATATAGACACCTAAAATTGTCTAAATGCATGTCACGCATTCACAATTCACTATTTTATATCAATTTCCTCATTATCTCCTAATTCATCAATTTTAATTAATAATTTCCAATTATTTGATTAAATTCATTATTTTCTTCTATTAATTGAATAATTAATATTATTTGATTAATTCATCATTTTTCCTCTAAATCACATTAATTAAATAATTTTAAATTATTTAATTAAATTCAATTTTCTATCTCTCCACATTAATTAAATAATTTAAATTATTTAATTAATACTAATTTTTCCTCTCATACACCTAATTAAATCATAATTTCCTCTCACCTCACAATTAAATAATTTTCTTAATTATTTAATTAACTAATTAAAATTGTTCCTCTTCCTGATGATGGATCACTGAGTGTGGTCTGAAATGTCAACACAAAAACATACACAGTTGAATCCAAAAGCTTGCATAGAGTAACTAATTTTCCTCCAACTTGCACATGGCATATTCCATTCTCAAAAAGGGAAATTATTCTCTTTTCAATCCCTCCAAAATATCCTAAACTAATACCCTTGAATTAAGGAGATATTTTCAATTAACTAAAGCTCCCATTCATTTTCATCCATTGATCTCTTGATCTAATCTCATTCGTTGATCTTTATCCTCTAATCTTCACCGTTGATCGAATCTCCTAGAAATCTATAAAGCAAGCCATCCCCTTCATAAAAAGAACACAATTCTTATGAGAAATTAATATTCTTTTGAGAGAATTTCTTCATCATGTTTTGAGCATTTGAGCAATATTTATGAATCAAGATCATCACCAACCAAGCTTTTGCAACATGGGTTATGCACAATTGAGCAATCCACATATTGAATTGGTATAATTCCACACAATGGAGTACTAGGTTTGCATGCTCTTTGAATAATTTTATCTTAGTTTGATTTGTATTCTTTATTTGTATTTTATTCATTGATTCATCGCATTCAACTTCATTGGTTAATGGGTTTAATTGATCTTTCTTTTGTGGGTTCTTGATGTTTTCTAACCCTATTTGCTTGAATTGTCATCTCTAATCATTTCTCATTATTCTTGTTACACATTTTGGCACACCTGGTAGGACCCATGTCTCAAATTTGACGTCACTTGTAGTTCTTGTTGAGTTATAAGTTACAATGACACTTTTGAAGCAAGTCGACATGTTGATGTTCGTAGAGCGACTCTTTTGAGGAAAATCGATGCTAATGACATACACAACAATGATTATGACAAATCCTGACACTTTTGATGAATTAATGCTTCTCTATTTTCTATGATTTTAGGTTGCAGTGACACGTTTGATAAATACAACAACACTTTTGATGCAACTCAATGTGTTTGACATAACTCAACACTATTGAGGTATTACAACACTTTTGATTTCATTTACAATGACACTTTTGACTGTTACAATAGTACATTTGATTTTGTTTTTTGATTGTTATTTTACCCTAAACCTAACATGTGCTTGATATTTTTTAGACTAACATATTTGTGTAGCTGTGACATACGTTGGGAGAAGACAAGAAATAAACAAACTACTAACAAATCTTCTTGTAGGGTTTTCTTTATGCTTTCAATTTCTTTAAAAAGAACCACACATTTCAATTTGGCTTTTAATAAAAAAATTGTTTGTCATGTTTGGTAATTCCTTAGGTACACATGCTCTCTCCTTGTGCCTAGTAAAAACTTGGAGATCAAAAATACCTTAGGATTTTCATTTTGTTGTTTACCTGAGGATTTGTTTGTCTGCATATGTTCTTCCCTCGCGACTCTTAAAAATGATCTTAGGTATAAAAATAACACCATATATTTGTTTAATTCAAGTAGGAGGCTTACTTGGGGGTTTCATCACCTTAAGGATGACCTCAACCATGTTTAGTGATGAGGTCTATGCAGGGGGAGAACATCATCCTTTAAGCCAAGCCCGAAGGTCCTCGGTTTGACGAGACTTGTAGAGGTGATGAGAAGAGGGGAGACCCCCCTCGACTCGAGCATCCTTGGATGGGTCCATTCTTCATGGAAACACTAAGAACCTTATTTTTTAGAAGCCTTTAAGATCATTAGTCATTGGCTTAGTAGGGTGCAAGGTATAATATCATGCCCAAAGTTACTCACCATGCACTCTTCTCTTGTTGAGGTGACCAAATTCCTTGTTGTACCTAGTCCATCTAAGGAAAGGGGAGTTAAGGTGGTACATCACCTTATCATACCCTAGTTACTTATTATGCTCTGATGGGGGGGGGGCTCTACTAAGTTAATACACCTTTTAACACTAATTAGGATATGCTTTTTGTAATACTTTCTTATTCAAACCAGTGTTCGTCATATAAAAAAAAATATTTGAAAGGACTCAAGCCATTATCCTACTTTGCACCTTGGAGTTAGTCCTACACACTATTCTCTATTGTATGTTATCTCTTTCCAAATCAAACAACTCAAAATTAGTCCTCAAAACAGTCAGATAAGTCCAAAACTATAGACAGATTTAGGTTCAACTTGTAGAATCCCACCTTTGTGACATAGTGTTGCTTTTGCAATACTGCCATGCTTTTGATTAAGCAAATCGACGCATCTAATTTGCATCTTGGCACGTCTGTGCAACTTGATGCTTTTTATAAAAAAATACTCTTTGTTAGTACAAAAAAATTTAAATTGTAACACAATGGCACTTATGAAAAGTCCCGATGCTTTTTCTAATTAATCTTGAGCTTTTCACTAGTTGCTAGGACCACATCTATTTCCTTATCATGAATTGATGATCCGATTCTTTGAACTATATTTATGAAAGAATGAAGGTGGATAAATCCCTCCTACTTGGACCATTAAGGGTGAACTAAAAGAGAGGAAAGAACAAGGAATGGGAGAGCCAAAGAGAGTGAACATAAGCACAAAACCAAAAATACCTAGTAAAGCTCAATCCCTTACCTAGACCCATTGAGGGTGAGCTAGAAGATGGAAACAAGGAATGAGAGTTGAAGAGAGAGAATAGAAGCACAAAACCAAAAATCTAGTAAAGCTCAATCCTCATATTGAATTCATTATTCCTTCTTTTCAATTTATAATTTGATTTAGGTGTTTTGTAATTAATTTGTATCTCAACATCTGACTTTGATAACTTTTTTATTTAATGTGAACACACTACTTTGAAATGTTATTCTATTAGAGACATTAGATTTCCACAGTCCATATTGATAAGAGTGAGTTTTTTTATTATAGATTTTACTATGTGTAGATCATTCACATCAATGTTTCAGATAACACTCCATGTCTATTATCACACAAAGTGTGATCCAAAACATTGATGCAAATAATCTATACATAATAAAATCAAGAAAAAAAAACTCATGTTATTCTATATAAATAAAACAAGCGCCACATAGTGGTTAGTACTTGCCTTCATAGTATTGTAATTATTGTTTTTTAGATTTGAAAAAAATAAATATAAATTTTATTAATGTGAATTAAAAAAATGTATTTTTTGTTAATTATAGTGTTTTAGTATTGTTAACTAGTTATTTGTATTGTTACCAATTTTTCACTACAACTCAATTGGTGGAGTTGATTAAATACTGTTATATCTTAAAGTGAAATACAGTTATTTATGCATATGCTAAGTGTTGTTTGCATCTTATTCATCATTTTATAAGTGACAGTTATGCATTGAAATGAGGAAACAGAGTTTCAAAAATTGCTATTTAGTGTTTCACAATCAAATGGAGTACAAGATTGAGCATACAAACAACAAATCATGACTGAATGCTTTCATTTATTTCACAAAGTGATTCATATTTACAACATTTCATTTGATTACAAGAATTCAAATGATGATATATTCAAATGATAATGCAACATTGCATCATAAATGCATTTCCTTTTCAAAATGAAAAGCCGAAAGATTGAAATCAAATATCCACACAAGTTGTAGATGTAACTGTTACAATGCATCATAAACAACTTTCTACACTATGGAAGATGCATAAAAGGAAGAATCACATAAGTATAGACATAATCATCATTGCCTGTGACTGACACGGAAGTGGTGCACCATTTGTCTTCTTCGATCTCCATTGACCTGTAGCAAGGAAAAGAGAGATGTTAGAGCTCCAACTATGAATATACCTACATGAACCATCAACGATAAAGTAGTATGCTACTAATCATACATTGAAACAATCAAGAAAAGTGCAGAAACATGAGCTGACAGAGAGACATCAACATCATCATATATTGTTTTATGCTAATATTGTTTGTTTCTTTGTGCAGGTATAGGGAAAATCATGAAGTTGATTATCATTTGAAGATCAAGCATGTGGAGAAAAATGGGATCCCACAAGGGTAGAGCTCGGCATGCTGCCCCACATTCGTTACAAGAGGGGCTAAGTAGTGAAGTACTATACAACTAAAAGAGTAAAGGAGAGTTCATCTTTCAAAGCCATCAAACCAACTGTTCACTCATAAAAATCATGTGTATGCTTCCTGAAAGCTACAGGTGAACAGTGGGTTTAAATGAGCTCAATCAATTCAACTCAGTACATCATTTTCATGATTTAAATCACAGGTATTGCTGAACAGTTTGCATTTTTCTGCCATGGGTGTTATTATGCATCTTGTTTCATGTTACTACAACAATGTTCTATCTCACAATTAATGATAGTGAACAGGAATACATAATGCCTCAACGAAAAGAAATGTTACATATTTTCATTTCAGAAGAGAGCGGGGCATAAGCAGTTTTAAATAATGGAGCATAAAAATGCATGAAGAGTGCCAGGTTGAAGACCAAGAATATGAAAGGACAGTCAAGCATGGAGACATGTGAGAGTCTCAGTTTCCCATTCGAATGAAGGATTACAAAGATCGATACAATGACCAGTAGCCAGTTGTTTAATAAAGAAAGGAATTGTGCTTAAGATAATGCATTAAAATGATCAACAAAACAGTCAGTTCTAGTTTAGGTTGAGGATGCAAAGGTAGCATTAGGAATTACATAAGAAAAGAGATTGTTTCCAAAATGAGCGGAGAATGACATAGCATGAAGGAGGTGCTTCTGAAAGTGTTAGTTGGTTGCAAGAGAGAATGCAGTCTATGGAGCTACAATAATTTAGTGTAAGTGTTGCATTAAATGAAATGGATGCATTAACTTTAAATTATATCAGGAGAACAAATGCATTGTACAAAAAGGAGGTTTGTTGCAGATTTAAATACATGGGTTTTCATAAAATGCAGTTTTCCTCATTACTTTCAGCATTCCCAATTTGGCTTTTCAAACAAATATACATATTTTCACTAAATACAGTTTACCCACATGGGTATTTTTATGGAGCAGCAAGATACATTTTTCCATAATCTCATACCCGTGTGAGGGTTTTCAACAACAATATAAAGGAAATATGTGTTTTTCAGAATATTATACACCCACGTGGGTTTGTCAAAAATAAGATTTATACAGTGTCTCCATGGTCGAGGCTAGAATACAATAAAAAATACATTCAGATAAGCTTGTTTTTAGAATAAAGGATACCCATGTAAGGGTTTAATTATAAACCACAGGAGAAAGTAAAACATCATCATGGGTCGAGCTCCATAGGAGAAAATCACAAGATAACCAAGTTTTCTTCAAAACCGAAAATACCCATATGGAGGAAATTAAGAATTTAGAATACAAATGAAGTACAATGAAGGGGTCGAGCTTGAATTTTGGAGAGACCTAGATACATGTTATTCTCTTTAAAGGACATATTTCTTCAAAATTCTGAACACCCACATTGAGAGTTTGATTTTTTTAAATTACAGATTTCTCACTTTTTCAGCTTACCCATGTTGGGGTTTTTGCAAGAGATGTAAGAAACACATAATACATTGTGGGTCAAGCCCAGTAGATACAGGAAATATAGAAAATGCAAAAGGAATTTCAAAGTAGAGTTTTTCTTTTGAGATTGTGTGAAGATAATGGGAAATACAATAGCTTCAGATGCTCAAAAGACATGACAGGCCGTGCATGGAGAAGTCTTCCTTCTTCTCAAAGCTAGAGTTTCCATGTGAGAGTTTGAGTAGAAAATGCAAACAAAAGAGGAGGAGCCATTTTTGAAGTGTGACAGCATTTTGAGTGCACAAAAGTGCAGATTGAGAGCATGTAATGGCGCGGCCAACACAATGGGCCATTTTTTCTATTTACAAAAGAGCAATCATTCTATTACAAAGATAAGTTGTAAAGCTTTTTTGTTAAAAAAAGAACAAAAGAGAGGATAAAACTCACCAAGCACGCAGCGACCAAGCTCTCACAGAGCTTCAACTCATAACTTGAGCTCAAGTATGGCGGCCAATGGTGGATATAACAACAAGAAAACACATAGAGTCATGAAATATGTCAGGAAACATGCTCATGCTGCGGCCTCAAGGTCAGAAAGTGGCTCAAAAATACAGCAAAGAAGCTCGAAAGAGCTTGAGAATCAACTTACCATCAGAAAGCTATGAGAATTCATCAAGAACATCAAGCATGGAGCTCAAATCTCCTTCAGAAAAATCTAAACCCTAGTTGCAAGATGGTAGCACATTTTCCTCTCAGCAGAGCATTCTTTCCAAAGTGACAAATGCAAAATGAAGTGAAGATTAGGGTTTGTCCCTATTTTGCTATGTTGCCCTAATTCGAGATAGGGATTTATCATATTTTCTATCAAACTTTATGCAAAGTTTTGAATGGTCATTTACCCCAATGATAGGTCGAACAATGTTGAGGCTAAGTGATTAAAATTTTGCCTAAGTCTTGTTTTGATTAATGATTTATTTGAAGACTTTAGTACTTTAGGTGAAGCCTTTTAGTTATTTTCAAAGGTTTGTGAGGAATCAATTAGGTTTTGGAGGGAGTTGTTTTGAAAACAAGGATAAGCCTTAGTCTATTTTTATTGAATTTAAAGAAATCAATCCAATATTCATGTCTTTTTTTTTTTTTGATTGATTTTTTAGAAATTAATTATAGATTGGAGAGATAAGGATTGTTTTTTTTGCAAAAGATTTCAAAATATTTAGTTGCAAAAATTAGTCAAATTCTGAAAATCTGCATATCATGTAAAGCAAGATTAAAGCGGTGTTTTTTATAAATCGCTTTATTCTTTGCTATTTTTAGCATGTTTCTTGTTTTCTTCCTTGGTCGGATTTGAGATTCCTGCTAGATAGATAAGGTGTTTTATTTGCTTTTAAAGCAAATTTAGCCTGTTTTTAGAGGTTGGATAGTGTGAGCATGCAAAAAGTGAGTTTTTCTACTTTTGTGCAAGCTTGTTGGGCAGTATTGATACCTTTTCCTAGAGATTTCTTCTTGAGCTCAGATTAGGGTTTTTGGGGTTTTTATCTTGAAGAAGACTTAGTTTCTTTTTCTATGAGGGAGTTCAAATTTTAGTTTTCTTGCTCTCACACATTTTGGATCTTGTAAAAATTATTTTGTACTCAGTTCAGACAGATTTTGGCATACTCCTTCAGTTGAATAAAAACAACATTCCTACTTCTTAATTTTGTGTCTACTTGCAGTTTCATTTTGATGTTATATTGTGATTTATGTTCATAGAGTCCTTGTTATGTCCTAAGACTGTAATTCTTGATGTAGAAAGTTCAAAAATACAGGTTGCATGTTGTATTTAAAATTAAGTCTTCATGCAAATTATTTATGTGTTAATTGTTCATGAGAGGTTGCGAGACATTGTGTTTTTCTGAAAGCTGTTTGTGAGGAAGAAATCAGAATCATCATTAAATTATTATTAAGTCTTGAAAATCATTTTAAGCCATAGATTTTAAATTCAGTTGTTCTCTATCCCTTTTCCCAGAAAATCTTTTAGAATAGGATCATCATTCTTTGAACCAACTCACTTTGGAGATTCCTTCTTCGCTCAGATCACCCACATATGAAGAAGGTTTCCATGTGTCAATAGATTGCTGAACTTTTCATTTTCAGTAGGGTGCAAATCTAATTGATAATAGTTTTTGGCACTTCTGGTGGGACCCTGAAAATCAATTTCAGAGAAATTTTAATGTTATAAAATTATTGTTTGGTGTATGCAGCAAGGTATTCAGCCTTTTGGAGGCTCATTTCAATATACCTGGCGACTCTGGTTCTATTTTTTACATGAAGACTTAGTGCATCCTGTGCATGAAAAAGGTTCAAACTAGATCAAGTTCTGCACCCTTCGAATATCGACAGTTGTCCCCACCACGAAGAAGAGGCAGAACAACAAGGAAGCTATTTGAAACTCCTGCAAGGTCAAAATCAACACCTCTTGTTTTAAGCTCTTTGGTTTTATCACCAGGGATCTCAGTTCCAGTATCACAAGCACTGCCAATGGCAACACCAAGGTAGCACCCATTTGCGCCTTTTAATGGAGGCAATCCATTAGACATCGCTCAACATGACGACATCCCAGTTGCAGCCCTTAGAAGTTTGTCATACTTCACCGGGGAGGATCTCACTACACCGGTTGAGCATATTCATGACGTAGCCACCTTATGCTCGGTTCACAACATTAGGCAAGAGAACGTTGCACTAAGGCTCTTTGCTGCATCGCTCAAAAGGAAGGCATTGCAATGGTTCATATGTCTCGCAGCCAACTCAATCGCGACATGGGATGCATTAGGTAATGGCTTATATCAATATTTTGTTGATAAATCTAATAATTTGTCTCTGTTAGAGCAATTGAGCACCATTCAGAGGGCACCACACAAGCACTTGGCTGATTTCAACTACTGATTTTAGAGAACTTGGGATAGGATTCCTACAACGGTAAAACCTTTACTAGCACATGCTTTTTTGTTTTACTTAAAAGCATTGAATAGTAAGATTTCAGTCATGACTCAATCTATGGGTAGGCATACACTCCCTAATGCTTATGACATCGCCATTAGGGACAAAAATTATCTCATTCAAGCTAGAGACATAACCCCTAAACCTCCTATGCCTTTGTTTCCAAAAATACAGCCACCTACCCCTATTGTTGTACCTCCCTTGGCTATTGTCCCGCCTGTTCCAGCGATAGGTTATCATAACGCAGCCCAAGAAATTATTGCTCTAGCCCAAAACCAAGAATTTCAAGAGATTAAAAGTATACTCAAGACCTTCAAGAACGATCTTGTGAGCATTAAGAAGCAAGTCAGTCACGAACATAAGCCTTATCAAGCCACTTATCAGCAAAACCAGCCTAATAGGTCTACCTTTCAGAATGATTACCAAGACCAAAGGAAGACTTTTAACCCTAGGCCATTCCAACCATACAACCCAAACACAGTGAGTTCGTCAAAGGAACTTGTACCCTAAAATAATATCGCCCAAGATTGCGATTGGTGTTATCCATGCAATCAGCCCCATAACCAATCAACGTGTGTTAATGGTATGAGAAATCAGGCTTTAATGGTCCAAAACAACTATGCTGGTTTAGAAAATGTTGTAGATCAAAATCAGGAACAATAAGATAATTTTGAAGTTGCCTTGCTAAACTGGCAGAGTTCCGAGTTCTATGGAGTGAATGGCCAGGATCAACACAGTTTGCCTATTTCGGCCAATACCAAATCAAAAAAGAGAGCTATGGATTTGGGGCAGCAAGCTAGAAATTCACAGTAGCAGCCTACAAACAGTAAGCAACCCATTTCGTCATCAAATGTTAACGCTGCAACACAGCCTAAAGTGTAGATTCTACAAAGAGGCCAAGAGATACCTAGCAAGGAGCAGTCAAAGACGCATTCGCAGCCTTTTCAAAGGAAAAACGATGTTGATGTCACGAAAAACTAGCAAAAGGTAAATCCTACTTCATTCAATATTGTTGAACATCTCAGAAAAGCTACTGTTAGCATGTATGTATTAGATGCTTTACATATCCCAGGTTAGAAAATTTTGTTGCAAGATGCCTTAGCTGAGTTGTCTATTTCCGATGATACTGATCAACGGGTTGCTAAAGTCGTGCTTGCTAACCATCTGGAAGATAAAAATGAGCAGAAAACTAAAGAGGTAAAGCCTCCCCCATTTTATTTAAGTCTAATTGTTGGTGATCAAATTGTTCATAATTGTATGGTTGATTATGGTGCTAGTAGTTCAATCATGCCTAAGAGTTTAGCCGATAAGTTAGGTCTTGTTTATGAGCCTAACCCCTAGAAAGGCGTAGTGCAATTAGATGGGTCCGCTGTTAAAACCGTTGGTATAATTAGGAACTTGGCACTTCTTGTATGCATCCCCGAGTTTTTCTATTCATTAGGATATACATGTCATTGATTTACCACCACACTTCGCCATTTGCCATTTGTCTCTGGAGAGATTTCACAGCCAAGCTGGGTGGGTTTTTGTCCTCTGATTGGTCTCATCTATTTTTTAGAACAAGGTGTGGTACAAAAGTGACCTTAAAATCTGAGCCTCTCACCAAAGACCATATCGAACCATATTCACCAAATCCTATAAATGCTAACCTCTACGCCACCTCTGCACTGGAGGAGAAAACCATGACCTCAGACTGCAACACCCCTATAGAAAATATGAATCTAGATGAATGGGCAACCAAAGATCATGAGCTTAATCCATTTTAGCACACAGATGAGATAGGATTAGGAGTCTATATGATTCGAGAACCTGATTTTGATATGCCTAATCTTTGTAAAGAGGAGGAACAGTCTGCAAAAACAAAAAATGAGCTTTGGAAGCTTTACTTCGATGGTTTGAGAAGCAATATTGGTGTTGGAGGTGGGGTTATGTTGATATCATCAAAAGGAGATAAGTATTATTCATCTTTCAGATTCACTTTCAGCTGTTCGAATAATACAACTGAGTATGAAGCGTTGGTGCATGGCCTCGAATGGGCCCACAAAAGAGGTATTAAATGCTTGCAAGTTTATGGTGATTCAGAACTAATTGTAAATTAGATCTAAAATTTAAATGCTGCCAAGAATGATAATTTGCTTAAGAAATATAAGCATCGTGTATGGGATTTGATGGAATATTTTGATGCTTTTAATATTGTTTCAATTCCTAGAAATGAAAATAAGCATGCAGATAGGCTTGCTGCCATAGGAGCCCAATTTGACATTCTGAATGAAATCCATAAAGTAGGGGCACGTCAATGTGTAAAAATAGTGGTCAAACCTTCAGTGCCTGACAATAATGTGAGTTGGTAGGTTTTTGACAATGATGAGCAAATTATAAAAAAATTAATTGCTGAAGGTGAGTTTGCAGATGGAAACCAACAAAAATGGCAGCAACAGTATGATGATCAGATTGTGCAGTTGAAGACAAAAAAGCTACCACAAGGATTGGTAACCTTGGAATCTATGTTTAATACAGATGACCAAGCGCGGAAAGACAAGTGTGGCCTGACCGTTAAGGAAGAACATTATGCAACCATTGAAATCTTTAAAGGCAAGCTTCTCAAGCTGGGAAAGGTATGTAGTAAAGAGGAACAACAAGCATTTATTCTGTTATGTTAGAAATTTAGTGATGTTTTTGCTTGGGAGTACAAGGATTTGAGAGGTTTTAACCTAGAACTAGCCCAACATACTATTAAATTAGAACCTGGTGCAAAACCAGTAAGGCAAAAACATAGACCTCTTAACCCCAAATTCGAACACCTTATGAAGGCTAAGTTGAATAAGCTAGTTGAGAGTGGTATTATTTTTCCTATCAAGCATACCTCTTGGGTGTCAAACTTAGTTCCAGTTAGGAAGAAAAGCGAGGAAAGAAGACTATGTGTTGATTTCTGAGATTTAAATAAAGTGTCACTAAAAGACCACTACCCACTCCCTTCCATGGAGCAAATTCTGCAGGTAGTTTATGGTTCTGACATATTTTCTTTGCTAGATGGTTACTCAGGTTACAACTAGATTTTGGTTAAGCAAGAGGATCAATTCAAGACAACATTCACAACTAAGTGGGACACGATGGCCTACAAAAGGATGTCTTTCGGCTTGTCCAATGTTGGAGCAACGTTTCAACAAGCAATGCATATGGCCTTTCATGGCCTTATGAACAAAATCGTTATGGCATATTTAGATGATATTACTGTGTGAACCCTTTTACTAGTACCTGCAAAACAACATGAATAAACGAGATAGACAATGAATTGCAAGCTAAAAGAAGGATTCCCCATGAAATCCATTTGCAAACTCAAAATAGGAAAGAAAATGTTGAAGAACACAAAGCAAACGATAAAACTAGATTCAATCCTAATTAAAGAAGCAAACACTTGATCCCATGGGGGAATTGGTGCCAATTTGATGTGAAAATTGGCCCTTTCCCAATCCCTATGATGCAAGATTTGAATGTTGAAGAGATTGTTGATCCGCTTTTGATGAAAATATGAGAACTCCAAGCCAAATCTGCAAAAAGCCTAACTAGGAATTCGAATGATGGATGAGAGTGGCTAAGTATTTTAGCATGGTAACTTTGTTTGGATTGTGGATGATAAAATGAGGAGAGGAGCTCTTCATTTATAGGATTTCAAGATGGATGAATGCCCAAATTTGAGCAATGTGGGACTAACTTTCATCCAATGATATGGTGCCACTTGTCAAGCTATGAATGGATGATGGTTGTGCAAGATTTGGGGTTTGTGCCAATAAATGCCAATATTTGAAATTCAAATTTGTTGAAATGGCATGTAAGAGGGAAGGGAAAATGCAATAAATGCCACTTGGCTCAAGGCAAAGGACATGTAAGAGGTCTTAAATGCCTTGTTGGATGTACATGTTGACTTGGAATTTTTGAATTCAAATTAAGAGAATATTCCAAAAGATGCCATGTGAGGGAAAATAGGGATTTAATAAATGAATTAAATCTATTTTCATGTGCAACTTGCATTATCTAGAGGATGTGACATGAGATTAGGTTAAATTAATCAAGGTTTAATTAATTTAACAGGAGATTAGATGATGTGACTTATTTGACTTAGATTTATGGATTTATTTAAATCAGATAAGAGAGGAATGTGATAAGAGGCTAATTAAATAAAGATTTTGATTTATTTAATTAAAGGGTATGGTGTTAGATTAAATCAAATAAGGTTTTAATTTATTTAATTTAATAGATAGACTTTAGAGATTTAATCAAATAAATTGATTATTTAATTAAATAGGGATAATTAGATTAGATGAATTGATTTAATTAATAAGGAAAGTGACTTAATTAGACAAAATGATTTATTTAATTAAGAGACTAATATTGATGAATTTAATCGATAAGGGAATTTGATTAAACGTTAGATCGAGGAATGATTTAGGAAGAAACGATGTTAGTAAGTCAAGATCGAATGCACGATGTCAATCAAGATATTTTCAATGTCTACATTTTGCCCCTTTGAAGCAATGCACTCGTTGTGTTGGTTCAAAGAATAAACGATCTCGATCAAATCCAAAAAAAAAATTGATATTAAAAACTTGCTCTATTACTGCATGGAGAGAGAAAACATGCCATTATAATGCCCCCTCGAGAGATCAGACGAAAATTTTAATTTTTTGGGTGATCTCGCGAAAAAAAGGTGACAAGGTGCCCGACAGGTCCGAAAGGGGTCCAGGAGGCTAAAAACGTGTCTAAATGCAATAAAACGATGAAAAACAAGCCTCAAACGGACAAAAATTGGTTCGAGGGTTCAAAACCCTAGTAGGACAGCCCTAGAGGGTCACAAAACCCTAATTTTTAGGCTTAAAGGGGGCCTGAGGGGTCACTTTCAAGTCATTTTCACACACCTTCGCTAGCAAACCTTGAGATTCGAGCTTTGACCTCTTGATGATATGGCGCAACGACAGCTTCCTCTACACATTTCTAACCAAGTTCGGACCTACCAAAGACCACCTGGCATCAGTGCCCCGGTATGTGACCCTAATTGACGCTTCATTTTTTTCATTTTAACACATTTATTACATGTTTAATAATGAGCTCGCCTTCAGCGGCGCTATTATAGCGCCGCTCGATGTTTAAAGTGCACTGCTTTTAGCCTTTTTGCGCTGCAGCGGTGCTGTTTAGCGCCGCAGCGATGTAGTTTGGAGTTTAAAAACTTCGCCGCTGGGCTCAGACTCGACGTGCCAGTTTGATTAAAGTGCACCGTGGCAGCACCCTTTTTGCAAAAATTGTGACGCTGGGTGTTAAAGTGCACCACGGCGGCTCGATTTAGCTAAAATTCGGGTCTAGCGTTGGAGTTTGAGGAAACTCAAACTGCGATGTCTTCACAAACTGCGCCGCTGGAAACGAGTTTGGAGCATTAGGTCAGGATTTTTTTTCAAATTTTTTAACATGTTGACTTTCCCTGATGCAGGATGGGCCTAGGGAGTTTTACTCTCGAGAGCACCGGTCGCGGGATTTGGCAAGCGTCCTACGGGACTTGAGCGACAGAGACTAGGACCGACTGGGAGTCGCGGGACTATGGCACATTGCATACGCAGCGCCCGTGCGCACACACCTCAAGATGTTGTCAGCGCTGGCCGAGAGGTGGCACAGTGAGACCTCTTTGTTTCATCTTCTCACTGGTGAGGCGATCGTCACATTGGAGGACGTCTGGCGCATACTACGATTGCCCATTCATGGCCGCCAGGTGATCTATGATATGGAGGAGGGACGCGATTGCTGCACCAAAGTTCTTGCCATACAAGACATTATCTATTGCGAGGGGAAGATCGAGGTGGAGAGGTACAGAGTTATAGCACCTCCCTTCCGCTGGGCGATTGCGGTGATTATTTCAGGTTTGGTTGCCCCAATCAGACAAGGGCAGTATTTTAGTCCGGGTTGGGGATATTGCTGGGAGAGGATGGTCCGGGACAGGCCAGTTTGATTTGCATGGGGGGTCGTCCTTCTGGCTTCACTCTATAGGGATTTGCATGAGTACGCGTATGTGGACAATAGAGCGTTGGGGGCTGGGGTGACACTTATGCATGTTTGGGCGTGGAAGCACATTTCTATGCTATGTCCACGGGTGGTTCCGGTTCCGATGGGGGAAGAGGATGCCCTAGTGGCATGATACAGAGGGGGTGTGTCATTCACACACACTGGCGAGCATGGGATCCCCTACTGGAGGCAAGTCCTAGACGAGATGCTTGTTTTTACTTGGCGCCCATACCTTGGTTAGCCTGGATGGGCTGATGTTGCTACACAATTCTTCTACTGTCGGCAGGATAGATACATGCAGGGCCGAGAGCAGACGATGATCTAGTGATACTTGCTTGGGCGCGTACGTCAGTTTGGGGAGCCATAGGATCGGCCGAATGACGGTTACGTGGTTGTCTTTGCACGGAGTCTGACACAGACATCATGGGGGCCCGACATTCCTACCACGAAGGCAGTTGACAACTTTTGGCAACTAGTGGCCTGACCATGGGATTATGATCAGGGCTTGTCAGACCCAGGGACCACACAGGCCTACAGAGATTGGTTTAGACCTCCTCTTCAGTTGACCATTCCTGGTGAGGATCTAGAGGCACACAGGGTCAGAGGCAGAGCGAGAGGACGAGGACGAGGATGAAGACCTAGGGTTGAGATTCGACAGGACCCACCATTGGTGCCCCCAGTTCCGCCAGGTCAGGGAGATGTCCCTATGCAGGACCAGCAGCAGGATCTGCCAGTCCCGCCACCACGAGCCGAGTGTGAGAACCAAGGTCATGTATAGCCACGGGCACAGCTAGCAGGGCAGGCAGACAGATGGGATGCCTTGATTTTATAGTTACAGGCACAGGTACAGGCAGTGACGGCTGAGAGGGGCAAGGCACGGGTTGAGAGAGAGTGGCTCAGAGCAGAGAGAGATCAAGTTGTACAGCAGCGACAGGCCGCAGAGCTACAGGCAGCTACAGAGCTAGGCTGTAGATAGCAAATTGAGAGTATGACAGCCTCGACCTCCTCCCAGGGTATAGTGTCGGTACAATCTTACAGGGAGGCTATCCGAGAGATAGAGTACTACCGTCGGGCTTACCACGACACTGTACCTAGAGCAGACTGGGTCCCCCGAGTACTCAGAGCGGGCCAACCAGAGACCACCAGAGGGTCACGGTGACAGGGGTGAGGGCAGCATTCACGGAGATCGAGCATGATCCAGATGATACACACTTTTTTTTGTGCCTTATGGGCTTATTTTTGATAGCCCCGATGGGCATTTTTGTACTGATTGACATACTTGTACAGTGATTCAATTATTATTATTTTTGTACTATGACAGTTGATGATATGATATATATATGAGCCAATTTTGATGCGATGTTATGCGTACTCCTTTATTTATGCATGTATGATTCATTTCTATATGCTTTGCAATGATGTTTTATGGATGCATTTATTTTTATGCAATTGATTATGACCTATGATATGATGTGCAATGATGTTTAATTATATGATGACTTATTTTATGCCAATGCTTATGTGTGGAAAATGCTTATATATGAGATGATTTGTGATATGATGTGATGGTCGTGATATGATGTTAATGCATAATGAAATTGAGATGCTTAAAATAACAAATATTTATTATCCTAAATGATGATGTATGTGATGCAATGATATGTTAATGCAAAGTGATATGTTGATGCGTAATGTGAATGGAATGTGATGATCTGATGTCATGATGTTATGCAAAGATGTATGCCTAATGAATTAAATGGTTATATATCTATTGTTTATGCAAAAATGATTATGGAATGCTTTTGTAGATGCTATGTGATGATTTTGATGGTAATATGAAATGTTTATAAAGTGCAAATGCAATGTTTATGTGATGATTGATATAATGCCATGTAATGGGTGAAATGCGATGATATGGATGCACCTGTTTATATGATGATGAGAATGTGATGTTTCCTATATGATATGTAATGCAATGTGCTAATGATGTCTATATGATGTGCTTATGTAATATGCTAATGATGTGTGGATGTAAGATCGATGGTGATGATGGTGATGATGGGCAAATGTCATAGTACCTTGTTAGCGCGGTCAGTAAGAAAAGAAGAAGTCATTTCAACAAGACGCATGATGACACAAATGCAAATGATGATGATGATGATTACTTGCCAAGGAATTGAGATTTTTAAAGGGCCAAATTTTTTTATGTTTGATAACACACGTGGTACGATGCATCAAGGTATAGGAAACCAGGATCGCGTGGTACTTAGTGTGATGAACTTTGACTCGACAATCAGATAGGAGTATTCTTGTTCACACCTGACATATGAAAACCTTGCTAGGATTTATTTCAAAAGTTTCAGACACCTCAGACCAAAACACGAAAAGGTAAACCTATCCCTGTAATAGTCAACAAGCTACCCTAGACCTCTTCCATATATGCCTAACAAAGCAAGTATTCGCCGAGGTTATATTGCAAGAACATCCAACAAGCACAACAGACAAAAGATAATGATCATTGCCCCATTCTTATTTCTCTAAATCTGCTATTTTGGGATATCATCGAGACGTCCTTGGAATGAGCGCAAAATAAGATAGGTCAAAAAAGATAAAAACCAAGTAAACAAACAAACCGATGCTCTTCAATACCGCTAACGAAAAAATGATGTGTTTTCTAAGATGATAACCAAAACTTATTGCCAAAAGATAATGCCCATTGTAGGAAGGATTCATCCTAAGACATGTTAGTGGATGGCGACACATCATTTCATTTATAAGGGATGGTTGATATGAGACAAATTCAGATGATGTGTTATCGATACGAAGAGATAACCAACTTGCTTACTTACTGACTTAAACTTAAGACTTGATGCTTTTGAGTTTTCACTTTTAAACCTACTAGACTTGTTTCTGATTGTTTTACCAAAGGTTGAGGATGACGATCAATTTATTATGAGTGGTGCTTATCGCGGGTGCAAGCGAGATGAGGCGGATGGATTTTTTCAAATATTTGGATGTTTTTGATGTTTTGCAATGTTTTGAGGCTATTTTTGGTATTTTTCGAGGTTTTACGAATGTTTTGATTTTTTATTTTTCAAATGTTTTTGGGATTTTCTGAGATTTTGACCAAGAGACTAACCTAAAGACCTATCTTAGGGGCCTCGAGGGCTGGTCAACAAACGAGCCCTGCCTACGTTATACACGCAGAGACCATGTAGTTCGACTGATGACCTGACCAATTTATAGATGATGATATACATGATGAGATGTCAGCTTATTATGATGGACTCCTATAGGACTGACCTAAATGTCTCGGGGGATGATCAAAGATCAACCTTGCCTACGTTCAAGCTCAGAGACGATGTAGTTCGACAATACGACTCTGTTTTTGAGGTTTTGATGATTTTGATGTTTTTGAATTTTCTGATTTTCTGATGTTTTTGGATTTTTTGGTTTTGTGATGTTTTTGGATTTTCTGGTTTTGTGATGTTTTTGGATTTTTTTGATTTGAGGATTTTAAGATCATACACGAATCCGATCCGATGAGAATATGCCCCCAGCGTGGTGCAATAGACTACTCTGATAAAGGCAGGACAAACTGACCTTGAGGATGGGCCGAGTAGTTCCAGGAGGGATCATGATACGAACACAAGACCAAGCTATGGTGCGGATGCGAGTGGATGAATGATGGATGGAGACCTCAATGTGATGGATGATGGGAGCGAAATGGATGGATGATGCAGATCAAGCCATAAAGATCCAGGTGGATGGAAAGTGCTCATTTACGCAAGGCGCCTATTTGCTAGATTTTCACCGAGGTACTTGCCCAAAGTGCCACCAAAGTGGTTTTCACTATAGGACAATTTTTTCTCTTTACTATTTTTGATTTTTTTGGACTTTTTACTTTTTTTTCTTTTTTTTTTGTTGTCACCAAGACGCTTGTTTGCCGGGTTTTCGCCAAAGTAACCATTTTTTCAAGACTTTTTCTAATTTTTTGGATTTTTTGGTTCTATACCTTCAAAGAATTAGGCATTAAACTTTTTGAGATGGGAGCTATTCATGGGCTCCTACAGAGGTTCCCCTTCAGGTGTTGATAGTTGATATGCCCCTGATGTGTAACTTGCCATTATGACGAAAGGTCCTAACCAATTAGGTTCGAACTTGCCTTTGTTGTTGGGATTCGGGACATTCTTCTGATTTTTTTTTAAGACCAGTTCTCCGACTTGGAAAGTCCTGCTTCTGATTTTCTTGTTATAGCTTTGTTTGAGTCTATTCTGATAGACTTGCAGATGGTTCAGAGCATCTATGCATCTCTCATCCAGTAACTCTAGCTCATTCAATCTTGACACCCGGTAGTCCTCATCAATGATGAGGTTTTGTAATGATATTCTGAGGGATGGGAGCTCGATCTCAATTGGGAGTACGACTTATGATCCGTAGACCAAGGAGAATGGGGTGGCGCCAGTGGGTGTGCAGATGCTAGTTCGATAAGCCCAAAGGGCAGGATTAAGCTGCAAGTTCCAGTCACGACCTGCGTCATTGACTATTTTCTTAAGTATTTTGAGGATGGTTTTATTCGTGGCCTCTGCTTGGCCATTGCCTTGGGGATAGTACGGGGTGGAAAAGCGATGCTGAATTTTGAATTTCTCGCACAAGTCGCGAACCTCCTGGTTCTTGAATGGTGTGCCATTATTTGAAATAATGGCTTGTGGGACACCGTAACGACAGATGAGATAGTTGAGGATAAATTTTGAGATCTACTTCCTAGTGATATATGTCATGGGTATGGCTTCCACCCACTTAGTGAAGTACTCAGTTGCAGTGAGGATGAACTTGTGGCCATTGGACAAGGTGGGTGTGATTTTGCCAATGAGATCGAGTCCCCATTGTGAGAAGGGCCATGGTGTGACGATTGGATGGAGCTCTTGAGCTGGAGCATGGATGAGGTTCCCATGCTGCTGACATTGTATACACCTCTTAGCATGATCATGCGCTTCTCTTTCCATTCTAGGCCAGTAATACCCCAGCCTCAGCAATTTCTTGGCGATGGTCATTCCACTCGAGTGTGAGCCACAGATACCATTATGAACCTCGGTTAGAGCAGTTAATGCCTCCTCAACATTTAGACAGCGCAGTAAGGTACCTTCTATGCTTCTACGATATAAGGTATCACCTAGGATGACAAATTTGGATGCCTTTTTAATAAAGGTTTATTTTAGGCTCGATGGTATGTCAATGGGTAAGACTCTTATTTGAAGATATGTATAGATGTCATGATACCAAGGATCGCCAGGACCAACGATTTCACACACATATTTCGATTCTGGTACCTCGAATGTGGGAACGAGAAGTTGCTCGATCAGACATTCATATTTCGGTACGTTGTGAGGGATGTCTAATAGAGACCCAATTGTAGCCATGGCATCAGCTGCTCTGTTGTTGGTTCTTGGAATTTGCTCAAATGTTATGTCAATGAAGGATTCCTTGAGAGTCTCCACCAATTTCTTATATGGAGTAAGCTTGTCATCCTTAGTCTGATATTCATTATTGACCTGATTTATGATCAACTGAGAGTCTCCATACACCTTGAGAGCTATGATGTTCCATTGCACTGCTATCCTGAGACCTATAGTCAAAGCCTCATATTCCGCTATGTTGTTGGTGCAAGGAAATGCCAATTTGTATGACTTTGGTATGAAATCCCCTTGTGGGGTGATAAAGAAGACACCAGCCCCTGATCCATGTTGTGTGTATGAACCATCGAAATATAGTTTCCAATATTCAGTTATGTTGAGGTTAAAAATGGACTCATCTGGGAATTTTGAGACAAGAGGATTCTCAGAATACATATGTGCTTCTGCTAGTTGATCCGCAATAACTTGTCCCTTGATAGCTGTCCTCTCTACATACTCGATGTCATACTCTGATAATATCATTACCCACTTTGTCATTCTGTCCATGAGCATTGCCTTGGATAGAAGATACTTGAGGGGATCAATTTTCGCAATGAGCTTCATCTTGTGTGCCAGCATGTAATGTCTGAATTTTTGGGATGCAAACACTACTACGAGGCAAGCTTTCTCGATGAAGAAGTAATTTAGCTCATGATCGACCATTGTCCTACTGATATAGTAGATGGCCCTCTCCATTCCGTTTTCATCATGCTAGGCTAGGAGAGCTCCAAGAGCTGCTGCTGTTGCTGACACATATAAGATCAATGGCTTTCTCGGGATAGGTGGCATTAACACTGGTGGTGTCAGTAGGTATTCCTTGATTTTTTTGAATGCTTCTTCACATTTTGTATCCCATTTGTATGCTACCCCCTTGTGGAGTAAGTGAGAGTATGGGTTCTGCTTATCTGCCAGTTGTGCTATAAATCATCGGATGGATTGAAGTCGGCCTTGGAGGCTTCTCAGTTGCTTTAATGTTTTCGGTGCTTCTATCTCGAGGATTGCTTTTACTTTTGCCGGGTCCACCTCGATACCCCTCATGGAGACTATGTATCCTAGCAATTTACTTGATTGTACGCCAAAGACACACTTCTTAGGGTTTAGTCTGACTTTGTATTCCTCTAGTCTGTCAAAGATAGCACTTAGGGTTGCTATATGATCTTGTCTCTTTCTTGACTTAGCTAGAATGTCGTCAACATATTCCTCAACTTTCTTGTGAATCATATCATGGAATATTAGTGTCATGGCCCTTTGATAGGTTGCACCTGCATTCTTTAGGCCGAGTGGCATCATGTTCCAGCAATAGGTCCCCATGGACAAGTGAAAGTCGTCTTGTGTTGATCCTCTTTTGCTATCATGATTTGGTTATATCCTGAAAATCCGTCCATAAGTGATAGCATCTCATGCCCTGTCGTCATATCTACTATCATGTCGATGTTGGGAAGCAGGAAATCATCCTTGGGACATGCCTTGTTCAAATCTCTGAAGTCCATACAGATTCTGATGGCTCCGTCTGGTTTTGAAATAGGTACCAAATTTGACACCCATTCTGGATAATCGATTGGTCGGATAAATCCTGCATCTAACAACTTTTTGAGTTCCATTTTTACCAACAGAGCGATTTGAGGATGCATTTTCTGAAGCTTTTCTTTGACTGGTTTTGCTTCTGGATACACTGCTAAATGATGAACCACAGTTTCTAGATCAAGCCCTACCATGTCAGCACAACTCCATGAAAAAAATATTTGTCTTTCTTTTAGGAATGCTGCTAGGAGTTCTTGTTCTTCTGATAATAGTGATTCCGCATAGAATGTGATGTGCGGGTCTATTATGTTCCTATGTTGACCGGATTGCACTTTTCGGCCAAGACTACTGACTTCTCTTGATGGATGGCTCTTAAGGGAAGATTGAATCCTTCATCCTCGGGTGCCTCAGAGAGGTTTTCACCGTTGGATACGTCCTTTCTTTTTACTATTTTCTTGTCAGAGAGTGCCACAGTGTGGTTTTCACTCAAGGACTTGGATATGATTCTTAGTTTCTCACTTTTGCGACTGAAGAATTCAATCGTTTCCCCATAATAAGCATGTGTGTCCAACTCCATTATAAACCCTGCCTTATGGTCTCCATCTGGAATTTTATCCCTCAATCCCATGAATTCTAAGAGCGCCTCATCATTTTCGAATGTATCGAGAACTGGTGGTCCTCGCTGGTCATAGTCGATCAGTTGGGGGTAGACTAGGCGGATCTCATGATTTGGATGATCGGTTTCGAAGGAGAGGGTGCTAATCATACATAGGGTAGTATCTTCGAATAACCTAGGGAGATTGGATATGGTATCTTCGTCATCGCTACTAATATAGGGCTCAGTTATGAAATTATGTGTGTTGCTACCTGTGACTATTAGTGAGTGTACTTGTACTAGCACTGGCTGAGGAGAGACATTAGTGGCTCTAACCGGAGGACCTCAGCCACGTATGGTTATTCTCAGAGGGGTACATCCAAGACCAAGATTTGTTATGGGTCACATCTCCAGCATGATAGGTATTATGAGGCCGTTGTCATTTTGTCCTAGTCTTTGGTTTTTGTCATAACCCATTGCAAGCATCATTTGTAGGCCCTTGCTTGTCTCATCCATTGGTAGTTCAGGTGTCGGTCTTTCATCTCGGTACAATATGTGAGATGGATCTGCTTCAATAACCTCTCGGCCAAGGTCTCCCCAGCTTGTGAATTTAGGATAGTCTTCAGGAGACGTTCGTGATGTGGAAGCTTGGTTTTCTTGTGGGCGTCCTCGTGATCTAGGAGATTGTGGTAACTCTCCTATCACAAAAGCATTGTTAGGAAGCTTATAGCTTCCACAACTATCTTCCTAGATGATGAGCTTGATATCGGAGATGGTGGGAATGGCGGGTGTCTCTGTCGCAGAAGTGGACGCGAGAGTGGCGGGGTCGATGTATGGTGTGGATGGGCCTTCATCATTCTTTGGCACTTGGGGGATTTTGTAATATTTGGCCTCAAGGTTTTTGCAATATGAAAATGGTTCGGGATCTCCATGAATGGTAACCTCTTGTCAATTATGTGTAAATTTCACACATTGGTGGAAGGTTGATGCTACGGCTTTCATCGCATGGATCCATGGGCGTCCCAGGAGGATGTTGTATGGCAAGTCGAGGTCTAGGACCTGCCATGTGGTTTTCATGAGCATTGGCCCTACTTGAATAGGGAGTTTAATCATGCCCTGAGACACTATTTCTTGGTTGTCGTATGCTCTTATTGTGATGCCCTTACCTTTGTCGATGGAATCTTCTGATATTTTCAACTGTTTGATTAGGCTGAGAGAGCAGATGTTCAAACCTACACCTCCATCCACCAAGACCCTTTTGATTTTGCTCTTGTTTACAATGGATTCCAAATGGAGTGCACAGTTGTGAGATGGTTGGGAGGGGAAATCTTGGTCAGAGAATGTAAGGAGATTAGGTGTTATGATATTTTCAACCATAGCTTGGAATTGGTCCACATCGAGATCTGCGGGGACAGTGGATGAGGCTAATGCTTCCTCGAGGATCTTTTTGTGCGCTGATGAGATTTTTAACAACTCCATGATGGAGATGTGTGCTAGTGTTCTCTTAAGTTGGTCTAAGACATTGTATCCATTAGGAACGGATCTAGATGATGGGACTCTATTTGGTTGAGATGATCCTGCAATGGTGACTTTGCCACCTCTTGTGGTGACTCCACAATCTTCGGCATGGGCGCCCTTGATGGTGATGACCATGCAGTCCTCATTTAGGGAGGCAACTATTGATTCATAGATATGATTTACACTGCCCTTCCCTTTATCATTTTTATTCCCTTTATTTCCATGATTCGACATCGGATTTGTGTAGATTTTTAGATCCTGATTTCCGGTAGGTTGTTCCACGTTTATAATTTTCTTATCAATGAGATCTTGGATGATAATTTTGAGTCTCATGCAATTGTTTGTGGTGTGACCTTTGATCTTATGAAATTCACAAAGTTGATTTTCATTATACCAAGGGGGTTTGACGTCGGGTTCTTGGTAATTCTCGAATGTAGGAGGCTTGATGAGTTTTTCATCAATCAACTTCTTCATTATGTCCTCAATGGTTCCCCCAAGATAGTGTATTTTCATTTGGGATAAGTTTTGCGTTGGGGTGGTCCTCTTTGATCATTGAGGTTATTGATGGTTGGATTATTGTTGGGTTGATATGTTGTTGATGAGTGTTTTGGTGTTGATTTTGGATTTGTGGTGTGGGTGTATGTTGGCGTGGACCACTAATGACCACCTTGGCATCTACGACACCATCATTAGTAACGTTCTTTTTCCTTGCCCATGTGCGAGGTTTATCGTTGTAATTGGATGATGGGTGGTTATTTTGTTGTTCATGATATGATGTTGATTCCGCAGGTTGAGTCACAAGGGCTCTTTCGATGCTAAGCGCCTTGGGGATCAACTGATCATATGTGGTGATTCCCTGAACTTTGAGATGAAATTGACAAGCGGCTTTCAAGGTTGGCTATGATTGTGCAAACTTTTTGTTCTTCTGGCATGGTCCACTTGCTCTGATTGGCCTTGGATCACCATTGTTGAAGGAATGAAGCAAAACATTCATTCTTTCCTTGTTTTAGAGCGTATAGTTCTTCGAGACTGACATCCATTGCAAAGTTACACGCGTAGTTTTTAATGAATGCATCTCTGATTTTTTGGAATGTTCTAATGCCTGAAGGTAAGCGAGAGAACCATTCTATAGCGGGACCTGCCAAGCTTCTAGGAAATAGCCGCATCGGATAAGTATCGTCGTATGCGACCTCCATGCAATGAACCTGGAATTCCCTGATGTGATCTTCAGGGTTTCCCATCCCTTGATATTTGTCAAACTTAGGAATCTCAAATCCCTTGGGGAATGGCTTCATCTCTAAGCTCCTATCAAATGGATAGGGACACAAGTTGCTTGGTGTTTTGGTTGTTCGGCCTGACTGAAGGTCGAGCACTTGTTGAGATAGCAACCTGAGTTGTGTCATTACATTGCTTTGTGGATCAGGGGGTGGGATGAATGTGTTCTGGGGTGTTTGAATCGTTGGTTGAATGGATGGGTTGGTTGGGGCGTTGTTCGATGGTATCGATATGTTCTGGCGGGCAAAGTAGGCTTCTACTTGCTTTTGTATGAACAATGCTTGTTGTTGATCTTGTTGTTGTTGCGCTAGTATTTGTGCTTGTTGTTGCGCTTGTTGTTGTGCTTGTTGTTGTTCCCACAACGCTTGTTGTTGGGCTGCCAATTCTGCTACTTCTTATTGCTCTTGGTATTGTTTTAGTGCTTGCTGATATACTTGCATTTGCGTTGCTTGTGCAAGAAGTTGTGTTTGTGCTTGTGCTTGTTATGCTTGATATTGAGCTTGTGCTTGAGCTTGCGCTTGCGCTTGTACTACTTGAGCGACTCTTTATGCTTGTAACGCTTGTGCAGCTTGGGCGGCTTGAGCGGCTTGTTGTTGTTGTTGTTGTTGCAGCAAAGCTTGAGCTTGTTGAGCTTGTTGTGCTTGCAATGTGGCTTGTGCAGCTTGGGCGGCTTGTGCGACTTGAGCAGCTTGTTGTACAACTTTTGTTTTTGAACTTGTTGGTATCCTCTTTGGAAAGCGGCTTGCAATGCTGCGTTGAATTGGTTTGATGTGGTGAACGTTGGTGGTGGTGCGGGTGGTGGTGGATTTGGAATGGTGGTGGATGATGATATTGTGTTGATGTTTTGGGTGTTGGATAGTGGTATTGATGTGATTGGTCCTTGAGAGACCATGATTTGTGATGTTAGGGGTGTGTTTGATGATGTTGCCATTGCTTGTGTGTTTGTCGTTTGTTGTTGCGATATCAACGACAAATTTTGTGTGTTTGGTGCAATGCTTTGATTGATGGTTGGGATATAGGTTTGATTGATACTTGGTAGGGGAGGAAGCCCTAAACCAAGGAGTGGTGTGGATGATAATGGTAATGGCGGAAGAGGTGGAAAGGTGAGGGGCGTGAGTTGTTGTGAGAACATTGTGGTGTCAAATAAGCCCCCTAGTCCGAACGTATCTCCCTCTTGTGAATTTGTGAGAAGAGGTGTTTGTGGTGCTCCGTGAAAAGATGTTGATGATGGGTCATAATGTAAAGTGAGAGGAACATTTTTGTGTAATGGGTTGTTGAGTATGTCTTGTTCCAAGGTTGTGTTTGCGTCCAAGTTTTGATTATTAACAAGGGGATGTGATTGAAGAGCATTAAGGAATGTGTTTCCCTTGTTAACATTGGGTTGTGTTGGAGCAAATGATGTTGTGATTTGTGGAATGTTTTGCGTGATGTTTTGGGATGGGGGTGTAGATGAAATGGGAACGGTAGATGAGATTGGAAGAAATGATGTATCCACTATAGTACTCACAGCAAAATTCAAAGGCAACTTGGCCCCTTGTTTTCCTAATTCAAGCATGTACAACGAAGGGATAAGTCTCATCATGATGTTGATGATTCTATGGTTGTCTGGATTTTGGAGCATTTCCGTCATTTCCTCACGAGACATTCCAAAGGTAAGGCCCTCCCCTTGATTTTCTTCTTGTGGATTTTGGGATGATGAGAGGATCAATGGATTGCTTGATTCAGCTGGATTCATTTCTGTGTTTGTTTGGCTAAGATTGCTTGAAGCGGGTGTTTCTTTGCTGGCTTCCATACTCTTCTTGTATTGAGATCTCGTTTGAACCATAAAACAAGGATCAATATTCGAGAATATGGGAGATGAATCTCTTGATTCCTTGGATTGATTGTTATTTTATGTCCCAAAGTATAAAGTCTTAGGATGCTTTGAGGATCAAAGGTGATGATATGATAATGATGTTTTAGGGATGGATGATATGGATGTTTTGGATTTTGATAAATCTTTGAATGAAACACTAGGATTTTTAGGACTTGCGGATTTTTGATTTTTGATTTTTGATTTTGAGATTTTGTCCTTGATTCTTGATTTGGTTTTTTGATTTGGATTTTGAACAAAAAGACCCTAAGATGTTTGGATGATGATCTAAGGGATAGCTTTGTCCAAAGGATGATAATTTGAATATTTGTGAGGAGAAGGATGAATCTATCCACACCTATTCAAATAAGATAATTGTTTCACTAAGCATATGAAGAAAGATTCATCTACATACACTAAGTTAGACAAGATGATTTTGATAACTTTGACTAAGTATATGCAAAAGGATGCATCTACACATACCTAGCGAAAGATGTTTTGATAAATGTTTTCAAGGATTTTGTCCAAATGATTTTGATGATTTTGATTTTGCCACAAAGCCTAGTATCAAGGATGATTTCAAGATTTTCCAAAATGTGATGATGAGATGGAATTTGTTTCGATGTTTTGAAGGATGGATGAAAATGATTTTGATGTGTTTTGATCCTAAGATGAACCTAAAAAGATACACTTTGTTTGCTTAGACCTAGGTATTGAAGAGCATGCAAATGCTTCCTAATGACCTTTGTAACCAAGAAATGATTTCATTTGAACATTTAGATTTCCAATCAATGATTTTGTGCTTTGGGATTTGGAGTATTTAACACACGTGAAAGTTCATTTTGTTTAGCTTTGTTTAATGTCTTTATTTTACCAAAAACACTTTCTTCAATTAAGTTTTCAAACTAAGATGTCCAATGTCTTAATTTCTTCAAACCCCACAATACATGTTATGTGGAAATTTAATGAACTCAAGGCAAGGGTTTCCTATTGTTTACTTAAGGAGACAAATTGAGATATAATCCAATGCTTAGAAACCTCTAAGGATGTGAATCCTAAGGGAAAGCAATAACATATGGATTGAGTCAATTGTATTTGTCTTCAAAAGGGTTTAAAATTTTTGGATGATGTTAAGTGTTTGTTTCCATGATGTTTTCGATCAAGCAATGCATTTTGTAACCCAAGAATAAGTACAATCCTATGAATGTAAGACAATATGTTGTTGATTCCCACTTGGACAAGTCCAGCTACACTTATCTCTAGCCGATGGTTAGATGCTTGACCCCACTGGCCTCTACGACTCATTAACGTCAATCGGGGCAGCCAAGCATCAACACCCATGAAACTCCCATGGCATGCTTTCCATCTCTACTAGAAGACCGTAAAAGTGTGGGGTGGCTTCAAAACAACCGTTCTTGCACCAACAAATAGATAAAAGGATTTTGGAAAATTCTAGCACATAGGTTCTAGTAAGGACTTTTTGTTTGTAGGAGTTGAACCAACATGGCAAGCGTCCCCTTTCGGATCCATCTTGTTGGAGTCAACCGCGTGATATTGGTGTTTCTTCCAATATCCACATTTATATCCCGGCTGGAAATACTCTCGGGTTCAGAGTGTTACCGGTTGAGTCGTTCCCTTGGGTGAGTACTTTTTCCCCAAGGCGGGCCCTCTAAGATAAACAAAAGCGAATGAAGAACAAAATTCGTAACTCGATCAATCTTTGATAGCAACAAAGAGAGAGAATATAAGCGAAAATGCCCCCACTCACACTCGCACAATAGTTTGTTCAATTTTAAGCCCAAATCGAAGTGTGGAGATGATTGCTTTGTCTTAACCCAAAGTCATGGAAAAGGCCTTTTGATTCTCAAGATTGCTATAAAGCACAAGAGAAGCGCATACGTCCTTTTCCAATGGCTTTAGTCTAAGTAAGCCCTCACAAAAAAACACAACTACACTTGTTCTTTTTAAACCCTCAAAGCAATATGTGAGTTCATTTTTAGAGCACCAAAAAGACAAGTGATAAACATTTGTTCAATTTGTTAATCCCATAAACAAAATCTAGTAAGTTGTTGGTCCTAAGATTCTTTTTAATCCCTTTGCAAGAAATAAACAAAAAGAACTCTTTTTAAACCCAAATGAAAGCTAGTGTTCTAAGAAAAGAAGAAGATGACAAATTCCTAAGGAAGTGTTAAACAAACACTTAAGTGTTTAAAAAAACTTTGATTAGACAAAGTATCATCACCATACTCCTCCTTCATTTGCTTTCGTTTTCAACCTACAAAGAAGAAAAACAGTTAAATTCTGGAAAAACACATAAATTAAAAAACAAAAAACAGAGGAAGAAGTAATCATAAATTAAAACACATGCTAAAAATTAAATTTCTCCCTTTTACTGTCTTCCAGCGTCGCAACTAGTGAAGGTGTCGCTATTTTTTCCTCCCAGCGGTGCTCTTACAGCGCTGCTTACCAGTCAGCGGCGCTCTATGTCGGGACAGAGAGCACGATTGCATCACTGTTTCGCCCAGCGTCGCAATTTCTGACAGTGTCGGAGTTTAGAAATTTTTTGAAACTTCTGCAGATCGGCGAGTCCAGTGGCGGAGTTAAAAATTTGAATTATTTGGAGGGATGAGCCCAGTGGCGCTAAAACAGCGACACTGACGAGCCCGCGTTGGAATTTCCTGTGTGTCAAGAAAACGCGGAAATTTTGAGAAAATGTTAGAAATGTTGATGTCAAGCCCTCCTTCTAGCGCCAAATGTGTGAACCCTTTTCCTAGTACCTGCAAAACAACATGAATAAACGAGTTAGACAATGAATTGCAAGCTAAAAGAAGGATTCCCCATGAAATCCATTTGCAAACTCAAAATAGGAAAAAAAATGTTGAAGAACACAAAGCAAATGACAAAACTAGATTCAATCCTAATTAAAGAAGCAAACACTTGATCCCATGGGGGAATTGGTGCCAATTTGATGTGAAAATTGGCCCTTTCCCAATCCCTATGATGCAAGATTCGAATGTTGAAGAGATTGTTGATCCGCTTTTGATGAAAATATGAGAACTCCAAGCCAAATCTACAAAAAGCCTAACTAGGAATTCGAATGATGGATGAGAGTGGCTAAGTATTTTAGCATGGTAACTTTGCTTGGATTGTGGATGATAAAATGAGGAGAGGAGCTCTTCATTTATAGGATTTCAAGATGGATGAATGCCCAAATTTGAGCAATGTGGGACTAACTTTCATCCAATGATATGGTGCCACTTGTCAAGCTATGAATGGATGATGGTTGTGCAAGATTTGGGGTTTGTGCCAATAAATGCCAATATTTGAAATTCAAATTTGTTGAAATGGCATGTAAGAGGGAAGGGAAAATGCAATAAATGCCACTTGGCTCAAGGCAAAGGACATGTAAGAGGTCTTAAATGCCTTGTTGGATGTACATGTTGACTTGGAATTTTTGAATTCAAATTAAGAGAATATTCCAAAAGATGCCATGTGAGGGAAAATAGGGATTTAATAAATGAATTAAATCTATTTTCATGTGCAACTTGCATTATCTAGAGGATGTGACATGAGATTAGATTAAATTAATCAAGGTTTAATTAATTTAATAGGAGATTAGATGATGTGACTTATTTGACTTAGATTTATGGATTTATTTAAATCAGATACGAGAGGAATGTGATAAGAGGCTAATTAAATAAAGATTTTGATTTATTTAATTAAAGGGTATGGTGTTAGATTATATCAAATAAGGTTTTAATTTATTTAATTTAATAGATAGACTTTAGAGATTTAATCAAATAAATTGATTATTTAATTAAATAGGGATAATTAGATTAGATGAATTGATTTAATTAACAAGGGAAAGTGACATAATTAGACAAAATGATTTATTTAATTAAGAGACGAATATTGATGAATTTAATCAGATAAGGGAATTTGATTAAACGGTTAGACCGAGGGATGATTTAGGAAGAAATGATGTTAGTAAGTCAGGATCGAATGCACGATGTCAATCAGTATATTTTTGATGTCTACAATTACTATTTTTTCCAGAAATGCTAATGAACATCTTGATCATTTAGAGCAGATTTTTCAGTGATGCAGAGAGTTTGAAGTGTCTCTCAATCTGAAGAAGTGTATATTTTCAGTGCACGAAGGTAAACTCCTTGGGCATGTTGTTTCAAAACAAGGTATTTCTATAGATCCTGAAAGAGTCTCTACAATTCTTGAATTACCATTACTAGCACACAAGAAAGGCTTGCAAAGCTTTCTTGGAAGAATAAATTTTGTGAGGAGGTTTATACCGAACATTGCAGCTTTGCTGCAACCTCTCACTTCTATGCTTAAAAATAATATGCCTTTCAGATGGACCAAGGAAGGTAAGAGGAGCTTTGAGCAGATAAAGGAAGCCCTTGCAGCTGCTCCTACTCTCATCAATCCAAATTTTGACAAAGACTTCATTTTGTATGCCTTTGGAGGAGTAGATATTGTTTCAGCTATGTTATGCCAACAAAATGATGAAGGCTTGGAGCAACCTGTAGCATTTTTCAGCCAGGTATTACATGATTATGAGGTGAAGTATTCTTTTGTCGAGAAGCATGTTTTTGTTGTTGTCAGAAGCCTAAAAAAGTTTAGGCATATGTTGTCCAACAACAAGATCCATTTGTTGGTTGCTCATTCAACTGTTAAAGATTTATTACATAACAAAGATATTAATGATAAGCGTGTTGGTTGGATTACCAAGGTGATGGAATTTGACATTGATATTAAGGTAACCAAGCTCGTTAGAGGCAAGGGTTTGTGTGAACATATTGTTGGAAATGAAGACAAAAACTTAAAAGAAGCTAAAAATACGGATATGGTACTAAACAATGATGTTGCAGGTGCTATCCCAATTTTTCCTACTACTTGGTTACAAAAAATGATGCACTATTTACAAATTGGTGAGTGCCCCGAAGGCTTCAACAGAGAAAAAAAAGTATTACAAATTACAAGCCATTCCTTATGCAATTATTGATGGCATTCTTTATAGGAGAGATTTTTGAGGTGTTTTGTTGAGATGTATTCAACCTGATCAAGTTGATAAGATTTTAGCAGAATTTCATGATGGGCCTTCAAGAGGTGATTTTGTTGCAAGGAAAAAAGCTCTGAAAATTATGCGAGCTAGTTATTACTGGCCAGGTCTGTTTAAAGATGCCATTGCTTGGGTCTGAAGATGTGAAAAATGTGCTTTATTTTCTGGAAAATAGAGGCTTGCAGCTTTGCTTCTGCATCTGATTCAAGTGGAACAACCCTTTGCTAAGTGGGGCTTAGACTTTATTGGTCCTATCAATCCGCCTTCAAGTGCGGGTCATAAGTGGATACTTACTGCCACAGATTATTTTACCAAATGGACCAAAGTTGTTGCTCTGAAAGAAGCAAACAAGACTTTTGTACTTAACTTTTATCAAGATCTAGTGTAAAGATTTGGTACTCTAGGTTCAATCATTTCTGACAATGGTCTGGATTTTATTGGTTTTAGGATTTATGATTGGTCAGTTAGAAATAATATTTATTTGAACACATCTTCTAATTATTATCCGCAGAGCAATGGTCAAGCGAAATCTACAAATAAGAATTTGATTAAATACTGTTATATCTTAAAGTGAAATACAATTATTTTTGCATATGCTAAGTGTTGTTTGCATCTTATTCATCATTTTATAAGTGACAGTTATGCATTGAAATGAGGAAGCAGAGTTTCAGGAATTGCTATTCAGTGTTTCATAATCAAATGGAGTACAAGATTGAGCATACAAACAACAAAGCATGATTGAATGCTTTCATTTATTTCGTAAAGTGATTCATATTTACAACATTTCATTTGACTACAAGAATTCAAATGATGATATATTCAAATGATAATGCAACATTGCATCATAAATGCATTTCCTTTTCAAAATGAAAAGAATAAAGATTGAAATCAAATATCCACACAAGTCCTGGATGTAACTGTTACAATGCATCATAAACAACATACTACACTATGGAAGATGCATAAAAGGAAGAATCACATAAGTATAGACATAATCATCATTGCCTGTGACTAAGACAGAAGTGGTGCACCATTTGTCTTCTTCGATCTCCATTGACCTATAGCAAGGAAAAGAGAGATTTTAGAGCTCTGACTATGAATATACCTACATGAACCATCAACGATAAAGTAGTATGCTACTAATCATACATTGAAACAATCAAGAAAAGTGCAAAAACATGAGCTGAAAGAGAGACATCAACATCATCATATATTGTTTTATGCTAACATCGTTTGTTTCTTTGTGCAGGTATAGGGAAAATCATGAAGCTGATTATCATTTGAAGATCAAGCATGTCGAGAAAAATGGGCTCCCACAAGGGTAGAGCTCGGCATGCTGCCCCACATTCGTTACAGGAGGGGCTAAGCAATGAAGTACTATACAACTGAAAGAGTAAATGAGAGTTCATCTTTCAAAGCCATCAAACCAACTATTCACTCATAACAATCATGTGTATGATTCTTGAAAGCTATAGGTGAACAGTGGGTTTAAATGAGCTCAATCAATTCAACTCAGTACATCATTTTCATGATTTAAATCAAAAGTATTGCTGAATAGTTTGCATTTTTCTGCCATGGGTGTTATTATGCATCTTGTTTCATGTTACTACATAAATGTTCTATCTCGCAATCAATGATAGTGAACATGCATACATAATGCCTCAACAAAAAGAAATGTTACAGATTTTCATTTCAGAAGAGAGTAGGGCATAAGCAGTTTTAAATAATGGAGCATAAAAATGCATGAAGAGTGCCAAGTTGAAGACCAAGAATATGAAAGGACAATCAAGCATGGAGACATGTGAGAGTCTCAGTTTCCCATTAGATTGAAGGATTACAAAGATCAATACAGTGACCAGTAGCTAGTTGTTTAATAAAGAAAGGAACTGTGCTTAAGATAATGCATTAAAATGATCAACAAAACAGTCAGTTCTAGTTTAGGTTGAGGATGCAAAGGTAGCATTAGGAATTACATAAGAAAAGAGATTGTTTCCAGAATGAGCGGATAATGACATAGAATGAAGGAGGTGCTTCTGAAAGTGTTAGTTGGCTGCAAGAGAGAATGCAGTCTATGGAGCTACAATAATTTAGTGTAAGTGTTGCATTAAATGAAATGGATGCATTAACTTTAAATTATATCAGGAGAACAAATGAATTGTACAGAAAGGAGGTTTGTTGCAGATTTAAATACATGGGTTTTCATAAAATGCAGTTTTCCTCATTACTTTCAGCATTCCCAATTTGGCTTTTCAAACAAATATACAGATTTTCACCAAATACAGTTTACCCACATGGGTATTTTTATGGAGCAATAAGACACATTTTTCCATAATCTCTTATACCCGCGTGAGGGTTTTCAACAACAATATAAAGGAAATATGTGTTTTTCATAATATTATACACCCACGTGGGTTTGTCAGAAATAAGATTTATACAGTGTCTCCATGGTCGAGGCTGGAATACAACAGAAAATACATTCAGATAAGCTTGTTTTTAGAATAAAGGATACCCATGTAAGGGTTTAATTATAAACCATAGGAGAAAGTAAAGCATCATCATGGGTCGAGCTCCATAGGAGAAAATCACAAGATAACCAAGTTTTCTTCAAAACCGAAAATACCCATATGGAGGAAATAAAGAATTCATAATACAAATGAAGTGCAATGAAGGGGTCGAGCTCGAATTTTGGAGAGACCCAAAATACATGTTATTCTCTTTAAAGGACATATTTCTTCAAAATTCTGAATACCCACATTGAGGGTTTGATTTTTTAAAATTATAGACTTCTCATTTTTTCAACTTACCCATGTTGGGGTTTTTGCAAGAGATGCAATAAACACATATAATACATTGTGGGTCGAGCCCAGTAGATACAGGAAATGCAGAAAATGCAAAAGGAATTTCAAAGTAGAGTTTTCCTTTTGAGATTGTGTGAAGATAATGGGAAATACAGTAGCTTCAGATGCTCAAAAGACATGACAGGCCGCGCATGGAGAAGTCTTCCTTCTTCTCAAAGCTAGAGTTTCCATGTGAGAGTTTGACTAGAAAATGTAAACGAAAGAGGAGGAGCCATTTTTGAAGTGTGATAGCATTTTGAGTGCAGAAAAGTGCAGATTGAGAGCATGTAATGGTGCAGCTAGCACAATGGGCCATTTTTTTTGTGTACAAAAGAGCAATCATTCTTTTACAAAGATAAGTTGTAAAGCTTTTGTTTTGTCAAAAAAAGAACAAAAGAGAGGATAAAACTCACCAAGCACATGGCAACCAAGCTCTCACAGAGCTTCAACTCATAACTCAAGCTCAAGTATGGCGGCCAATGGTGGATATAACAACAAGAAAACACACAGAGTCACGAAATATGTCAGAAAACATGCTCATGCCGTGGCCTCAATGTCATAAAGTGGCTCAAAAATACAGCAAAGAAGCTCGAAAGAGCTTGAGAATCAACTTACCATCAGAAAGCTGTGAGAATTCATCAAGAACAACAAGCATGGAGCTCAAATCTCCTTCAGAAAAATTAAAACCCTAGTTGCAAGATGGCAGCACATTTTCCTCTCAACGGAGCATTCTTTCCAAAGTGACAAATGCGAAATGAAGTGAAGATTAGGGTTTGTCCCTATTTTGCTATGTTGCCCTAATTCGAGATAAGGACTCATCATATTTTCTATCAAACTTTATGCAAATTTTTGAATGGTCGTTTACCCCAATGATAGGTCGAACAATGTTGAGGCTAAGTGATTAAAATTTTGCCTAAGTCTTGTTTTGATTAATGATTTATTTGAAGACTTTAGTACTTTAGGTGAAGCCTTTAATTATTTTTAAAGGTTTGCAAGGAATCAATTAGGTTTTGGAGGGAGTTGTTTTGAAAACAAGGATAAGCCTTAGTCTATTTTTATTGATTTTAAAGAAATCAATCCAATATTCATGTCTACTTTTTTTTGTTTTGATTGATTTTTTAGAAATCAATTATAGATTGGAGAGATAAGGATTTTTTTTTGTAAAAGATTTTGAAATATTTAGTTGCAAAAATTAGTCAAATTATGAAAATCTGCATATGTAAAGCAAGATTAAAGCGGTGTTTTTTATAAATCGCTTTATTCTTTGCTATTTTTAGCAAGTTTCTTGTTTTCTTCCTTGGTCGGATTTGAGATGTCTGTTGGATAGATAAGGTGTTTTATTTGCTTTTAAAGTAAATTTAGCATGTTTTTAGAGGTTGGACAGTGTGAGCATGCAAAAAGTGAGTTTTTTTGCTTTTGTGCAAGCTTGTTGGGCAATATTGATACCTTTTTCTAGAGCTTTCTTCTTGAACTCAGATTAGGGTTTTTGGGGTTTTTATCTTGAAGAAGACTTAGTTTCTTTTTCTGGGGGGGAGTTCAGATTTTATTTTTCTTGCTCTCACACATTTTGGAGCTTGTAAAACTTATTTTGTACTCAATTCAGACAGATTTTGGCATACTCCTTCAATTGAATAAAAACAACATTCCTACTTCTCAATTTTGTGTCTACTTGTAGTTTCAATTTGATGTTATATTGTGATTTATGTTCACAAAGTCCTTATTATGTCCTAAGACTGTAATTCTTGATGCAGAAAGTTCAAAAATATAGGTTGCATGTTGTATTTAAAATCAAGTCTTCATGCAAATTATTTATGTGTTAATTGTTCATGAGAGGTTGCGAGACATTGTGTTTTTCTGAAAGCTGTTTGTGAGGAAGAAATCATAATCATCATTAAATCATTATCAAGTCTTGATAATCATTTTAAGCCATAGATTTTAAATTCAATTATTCTCTATCCCTTTTCCCAGAAAATCTTTTAGAATAGGATCATCATTCAGAGAACCAACTCACTCTGGAGATTCCTTCTTCGCTCAGATCACCCACATATGAAGAAGGTTTCCATGTGTCAATAGATTGCTGAACTTTTCATTTTTAGTAGGGTGCAAATCTAATTGATAACATGTATAACCTAACCCTAACCCTAACTCTATCCCTAACCCTAACCCAAACAATAAATTCTAAACCATTATTCTAATCCTAGACCTATCACTAACCCTAATTATGGTCATAACACTATCCATAACTATGGTTGTAACCCTAACCCTAACAATAAAGAATTGTAAAGTGACATTATAAAAAATATCTATGAATTAATATTGGGAATAAGATTTGAAATAAAGATATTAGATGAATAAAATTTTGGAGCATTATATCTATTAATCAAATTTTAGTGTTTTTTATTAGTAATATTTTATTTTTAGTTTATTTTAATTTTTGAATAGTACCTTATTATTAATTCTAATTCTAATCCTAATTATAATGCTTCTAGGATTATAATAAATTTTTTTATATGCAAATTTAGTATTTTATTAATAATGAAAGTAACAGGTCTACATCCATCTGCAACACAAGTAAATATTAGCAACCAACTAAACACAAAGCCACCATACCAAAACACCAACCAACTAAGGCCACTAAGAAGGAGACAACCAACCCATCCAGTCCAACCACTACCCCAACTAAAACTTGGGTCGACCACCATGGCCTTAAAAACCCTGAATGTTTACAGGGCACCACCCAAACACCTTCGAAGACAAAAAAAAATCCCCAACTTAGACCAAAAAATTGCCCAGAACTAGACTTACATAAAACGGTTGGCCCTTGCAAAGGCCTTGAAGTCCTTTGCCCATTCAACACCATTGACCGCCATCAACTTGAAAAACTTCTTCAAATACTCCACCGCCACCGTCGCTATCATCCAATGCCTCATGAGGGTCGAACCACTCAAATCCAAAAGAAACGAATAGAGCTTCACAACCTCATCTGAACATCGAAGGAGCTCCAAATCACATGGTCTCGGGATACCTTTGCCTTCTACCACTACACGCATAACCTCATCAACCCCCTCTACCAAATCTTTTCTAAACATCTTCTCAAGCAACAATTTTGCCTCAGCCTTGGCAACCTTGTTATCTAGAAGGGAAGCCAAAAAATGTGAGGAGACATGCAGATTATCCCTTCCATACTCTTTATTCTCCAAATGCCTGGAACCCGTATCATTTTAGTAGCCATGACAATTAGAGGATCACTATTGAGAAAATTCCTCTTTAGTCATTGATCCATGATTTCCTTGAAGGAGGTTTGTCGCATTGACGATTGCAGGGAAATCAAAGTGTCTGCTCCAAACTTGCTAACCTATCCACTGAGACTTCAATTACAAACCTCGAACGCTTTGCCATCAACGCTCACACCCAGAGCACACCAGATGAAAGTAAGATAACCACTAGTCGTAGCCAGAGAGAAAGATAGAAATGAAAATGAACCTTGTCCAGACCTTGAAACCAACCATCATAAGTACTAGTGGCAATTACTAAGCTGTCGTCATCCACCACTAATGGAGCTCCTCCAAACGTGCCAAATCCATGCCATGGGGAGTAAATCCCTCCAACAAAATGTGTTATAACTATGTTTCGAAATTGGCGTCAACACAACCCCCAATAACATTCATAAACCTTTGACAAGACAACTCCTATCAACTTCTTGCCATGATGGCCAACTAACAACATCCCCCACACCTTGCAAACTGGTCGTTGTGGCTTATATTGCCACATCCCCTCTGCTAGCTAGAGGGGCGCCCGCCTTACTACCCACTTCTAGGATTATAATAATTAATAATAATAGGATTAAAATTATAATTTAATTAATAATTATAATAATGTTAGTTATTTTAATTTAATTTTTAGTTGTATTTATGTATGATTTGAAGTCAAGAAAAATTTGGAAAATAAAAAGTGGCAATATCAAATAGTTTAAGATTTAATTTAAATTTTTATTTTAATTGTGTAAAATCAAATCCTTAGGAAGATTATTTATGAATGTGCTTTAATTTTATTATTTTAATAGTGTGAATCCAAATCTATATAATAGGTAATTGATTTTTGTGAGATTTTCTTTAATAAAAAATTAATAATTACAAACATTAAAAAAATTATTCTTAAAAAAAAGGTAAAAATAAGTAACATTTATTTATTTTAGAAATATTTAGTAAAATAAGAAAAAATGAAAAATCATTTTTTTAAAAAGTGTTAAAAAAACAGTTTACCTTGCTTTCCCTACAAATTTGTCCACAACACCCCAAAACTTCTTAGCCAATTATGTTTGAGAAAAATAATTTTTACAATTTTTAAATTTTTTAAAATTAAGTATTTGACATGTTCACTTTAAAAAAAAAAATAAAAAATTTGAAGAGCATAAAATTCTAGTTTTTAATTAGTAATTATGCTATTGCAATGACATACATTTTTTATTCTCCCCATTTAAATTGACGTCTACTAACTCGTTGAAAGTAAAGTATTTATCAATAGATTTATGATTTTAAAGTAGTTTACATCATGCAGAAATTTCCTTGTTTACGCTGAAGGTGTATCCACTATGAAATGAAGCAAACTGATTTACTACATCTATAGCTGAAGCCATCCCAAAGATGATTTTGAACACCCCGACCATTCATCGTTCTTCATTTCCTTTTCTCATTAATTGTGTTTGCAACACTTACATCCGGGAGACTTGGATACAATCTAATACGTGCCCCCTTGCGTCAATTTCAGTAGATATTTACACCTTACGTCAATTTCAGTAGATATCCATCTCCAAGTTTTGATCCTAATTTCATCACGTCATTGCCGATGAGATATTTATATTCGAAAGAATTATTTGTAAAACAACAATGCAACACTAATAGATCAGTCAATTTCTTTGCCGCCAAGAAAGTGACGGCTATTTAGCTACCACCTTCATGCGTGACAACTATTCATCTACTCGACGTAAATTACATTGATTATGAGCTGATATTTGCTTGTTGATATTATAATACTGGTACAAAAATACTGAAGCATGCATTCACAAACTGTCCACTCAACCATATCTGCAATGAGAACGTCTAATCTTAGTCCTTTCAAAGGATGGCTATATTTATTATGCATACCTGTAGAGATTTAGATGTTCCTTCAACTACCCCCTCATCGCCACCTCCAATATGGATAAATAAGTCAGCTGCTAACAGATAACTCCAACAACAACCTGGAGAGTTGGACGTTTGCATCACTAAAAGATCCATAATACTATTTTCAACCTGTGGAGTTGGATGTTTGCATCTGTAAAGGATCCCTACTACTATTTTACAACCAGGTACTAATACATGATGAGTTTCTAAGAACTTAATATTTCTATTACGAATTTGTTTGATGTAATATCTGTTAAGAGAATACAATTTGATATAGATTTCAAGTATTATATAGCTTTACCCCTTCCCTCATTTGCATAAGTTACATTTTCCATTCACATTTTCTTGAATGATTGTAGAACCTTTTGAACAAATCCTTGGGTGTATACTTTGTATTAATTCTAATTAGTGAGATCACAATCCTTTGAGGGATTATGTCACATGATTCACATGCCCTGATTACTTATTGCATGTAGTAGACTATATATATATATATTTTTTATTTATTTATCTCTATCAATTTGTGTTAAGTATCTTGTCATAATTTCTTAAAAATAAACTGTTGGTTTAGCCCTCTTCACAGTCACCTTTACACTTGGTTTTTAGAAGATCACACCATGTATAATGGCATAAACATGTGACGAAGAATGCAATAATCATATTTTAGAAAATGGTATGACCTCTGCGAAGTGTTGGGTGTGAAGACACTCTCTTGCAACCATTACCTCTGTAGCAGTAGTAGGCTACTAAACTAATGTCTAATGGTACCAAACCATTCATCCACCTTTGTCCATGTTTTAAAAACAAAATTTGTATACTTGTCATCGCCCCTGAGTTGTTTCCTTACAATATTTCACATTTAAGACTATTACATTACTGCAATAGTTTGGGAATAGTGCCTTAGTCTCCAAGTGAAGAATGTGGTTAATACATTAAATGCAGCCCCAACGTATTTTATTCAACAAGTTAGTATATTTGTTGCCTATGTTTCCAAGTTGCATGTTCACCATTTGAAATTTAGAGAAAAAGCAAGTGTTGGAAGAAAGCACACTTAATTAAGCATCTAAAAATATTGGGGTTTTAGCATCACTTTGCAACAATATTCACACTACTCAATTACATTCTTCACCAATCCCAAGTCCTAAATGAAATTACAATTAGCTATGTTATGATTCGCTAGTACTCTTAGAGAGACATTCTTTTTGTTTAAGGAAAAAGAAACAAAACTTTTGTATGTTGTTTTATCAACATATGTTTTCAAAGAGGGTCTACACATATGAAAAAAGTTCACACTTTTAGTGTTGCACATTATTGTTTGAAAGACTTCTTTTATATTTTACTGCTAATTTGTGGGTTATAAGTTCTTTAAGGAAAGTGGCCAGTTGTTGAGTACGTCCAATTTTATTATTATTTTAACACATGTTTGTTGGTAATGTTTATTTATACAATAGTTCATAATGGCTTAGTGGGTCGTTATCTGTTTATATGCAGTCAAATCAATTTAATTGGAATGATGTGGTTATACATTAATACTAATTGTTCATTTTGAGGATCACATTTCTCTTTGTCAAGACACTACCAAAAGAATGTTTAAAATGAAAATCTTCCAAACTCTCCAATCAAGCTCCACCCATCCCATCTTTAGAGTTGTGATGTTGTACCTGCAATCAATTAGTATGTGGCCACAACGTTCACAACTTCCCTCTCTTTTCACCACCCCACTCTCTTGCACATAAATGTTTTTAAGGTTTTTTAATTCTGCTCAAGAACCCGCGCCTCTTCCTCTTCCTTTATGGCATGGATTTTCCTCGTCATAGGTGGTGCTACTCTTCTTATCCATGTGAATGTAATTTATAATTTAACACAATTCCTTTGCATTTGATTTATCCTTGGTGCAACCGTCCTCTAGCAAACTTTATACATAGGCTAGGGAAACAATGCAGTTCGTGTAAGTAAACGTCTTGTTTCTTGGAGTAGCATAAATTAACACATTGTTTGATAGGAAACATTTTTGACATGCAAGTTAAGCAACTCTCATACAAGAAATTCTTACAAAATTGAATTCAGAAACACTCATCTGATTGCAACATTTTTATAACTTTTTTAACAGTTTGGATTGATTCAACCCCTTTCATAAGTATGTTTCCTTCCTCCTCTGCTAGGTAATTTGATTAATAATTGAGATACTCTGATCATAGAGTAAAAAGTTTACTTGTGATAAGCTCAATATTAGTTTCTTGAAACAAGGTTTTCCTTTAGCAATTTATTCCAAGAACACATCGAGGACAGCAGGGTCTTCCTACTGGTGTCAAAGCAATTTTTTTGGCTTGTAGGAGAATCTCCAACAATGCTTTAGTCTTTCATAGAATTGACGATTGCAGATTTAATATATTTAAACACTATCCTTTATTAGTTTATTTCTTTGATTTTCCATTCAGAATTTGGCATTCAGCTTGTGGATGGTTGCTTGGATTCTCATTTACGACTCTTAATTGCTTTTCCCATTTTCAAATAAACACAATTAACATACAAATTTCCCTATATTTACTTAGATTGTGGTAACATTTAGATGCATGCCTCATTTACCCCTATTATTTTTTCCACAATGCTTTTTTGAATTTTTTTTTCTCTACCACACCACAAAATAGTATAGAGAAAACACACTTTTGATCATATAGCAGTATTTCCACATTTCATAAAATACACGACTCTTTATCTTTGTGACCTGGCTTTTCATAATTAGCTATATGAATAATTATTTAATACCGGGCACTATTTCTTCTTCTCTTAGATTTCTTTGCCTCTTTGAAACTTGTATAATTTGCACACAATGTTGGCCCTTTAAAAGGAGTTCACAAGTAAAATGTTTGGATTAGCTTTTTAAAAATATTAAAGTTAGGTTTTTATTTTACTTTACGAATAGCTACTTCACCTTATATTTTATAGCTCTTTTTTGTAACTATAAAAGTACATTTTCTAATTTAGTAATAAGAAGAAAACACATGGTTAGAATTGACAATGTTAAAAATGGTTAGAATTGCAAATGTTATCCATTATTGTATTTAACATAAAGACATTAGTTAACATTAGGTGCTTTGTTTACATTTACTACATCCAGGAATGGCACTCCCCAGTCAACGTACCGATATAATTGAAGTATCAGATAGTGAAAACTCCCCTGAAATTCCAATTGGTTCACCTCCTTCAACCAATTGGGATGGATCTTCTGCAAACGTTATAGATCTGTCAAATGAAATCCATGTTAATTGTTTTGACAATTTGCACAAAATACAAACAATTGCTCGAAATGTACATACTGTCCAAGGCTTCGAGGTGCAAGCAATGGAAGCCACACTACAGGAGTTCCACGCAATGTGTGACAAACTAGCCGCATTTTGTACTTTTTTGAGAGAGATGCACGCTGATGAGGTTTACGGAATGGGCGGTGCTCCATACATAAAACGTGCTTTTCAAAACTATATAGATCGTGTGTGAATAGCTTTTGTTCTTCAAATGTGTATATAGTGCACTTTTGTAATGTGCTTACGAGCATTCCAAACTATGACTAGTGTCCTACCTTTTTGCATGAAGCTCCTACAATAACTGTTATTTTCCTAGTGCAACGAACAAGGCTATGTTCCTTGTAGTAAAAATACGTTCCTTAAGTTCCTAAAAAGTTGTGTACTATGTAAATCAGATACTATATTGAAAAGAATCTATGTCATCTAATAACTATAGAAATATCTTTTTTGTACATGATGTTATACATATGCAATAGTATTCATACTTATCTCTCATGGTTTGGCTTGTACACTTTATGACATTATATTACAGTATATGACATCGGAGACCACCTATGTAACATTCTTAAATTGTCTACACATAATTGTTATTATGAATACAAAACAAGAAATAAATAAACTATGTTTTCCTTTTAAGATTTCAATGCTTTATCAAATGTGTTAACTCTATATTCCAATTTCATTAAAAAAAAAGATACACCAATTATTTACTCCAAACTTGAAACCTTTTCGATGTTAGAATATCATTTTTATTTGCATTAAAAGTGACACTTAATTTGGAGTGATTTTTTCAAGTTCTTCGTTATCCAATTGACTTATGCTCACCACCTTTTGTACTCCTTATATCCACAGGACCAAATTTATTTCAATTCTCGCAATCCTTGTGAGTACTACATATAGAGGTGCTATCTATAGGTATGTTTCGAATTCACTATCTTTGAACATCTTCATTCTTTAAATTGTATTGAATAGTCTAAATGCTCCTTTTAGAACTTTGTCTTCGTACAATTATGTCTAGATGCTTAATAGAAAATGCATCTAATAGTCCTCACTTTTGCAAGTTTCCTTTTTTCCATACATTCTACAATTATACATTTATTGTGAGTTTGTAACAAATTTGACATGATAACCTCTTTTATTTACATACAATTCTTTAAGATACAAATTTATTTGAAATTTACCCTTCACAATAAGTTGGAAAATGCTTAAAAAACCTTTTTTCCCTTACCATTTGTTCAAATTTCTTGTAGTTTTACAAAAAAATATCGTACACAAAACATAGTCTTGTACTTTTTCAAAAATACCACTAGTATTTTTAAGAATTGTACAAACTTACACCCTCTTTTTCACAAATTTCCCTCTTCTGCACCCAATTTACATTACCAGTGTTACCAAGTTAGCATTTTTCAATTTAGTTTGAAACTTATTGCTAACAAAATTCAAAATTTCAAAAACCTAATTATCATATTTCAACATGCTGGAAAGCGCATTTAGTAGACTAAGTGCGAACAAAACGATGGCAACATTGACTGCAAATGCCATTGCAGATATTCTTGCAGGCATATCTGGTTTGACCCCTATTTTGCAAGTTGCATCCATTGACTCCATTCAACAAGCTCACTCTACACTTGTCAAATACCGTGTTGAACTTTCTGATGGTTTGCACACACATCATGTTTTACTTCCTGGTCAGTTCAACGATCTTGTGTTGGAGGAGGCTTTAGTAAAAGGTTCTATTGTCCTACTTAAACAATATAGTTTGAAGATGTTCCACAAATTTACGTACATCGACACATTCCCATAAAATTTTCCTTTTTTAAAAATTTTCCCCTACATGCTCTTACTAAATGTTTCACTTTATAAAATTGCAGGGCTATCATTATTGAAAACTTTGAATTAATTTCAAACAATGCACCAATTGTTGGAACTCCAACTCCTCTCCTCCAATCAAGAAGCTCCCTCCCATCAAGTAGCTCTCTAGCCCCATTGGGATCCTCTCAATCTACAAATGATTCATTCGAAGAAGATGGTGAGCCTCAGAGTCAAAAGAGTATATCCCCTTTTAATCCAATTCCCATAAAAATTTATAACCCCCAACCATAAGCATTGGACCATTGAGGGTCGAGCCTTGATGAAATTGTCAATACATGAATATAAAATGCTGGACGTGATGGAAAAGTTTTTGGATTTGATTTCCTAGACATGGCAAGCTCTGAAATTCATATTTCTTGCTTCAATGAACAAGTTGAAGAATTTTACCATGCTATTAACTCTGATAGTCTTTATGTTATCTCCAACAGACACATCAAAGTTGCAAACACAAAATATAGTAGCTCCACACATCCCTACGAAATAATTCTACATAGCTCATCAACTGTAATTCCATCCACATGCTTGAACTCCACAATACCCACACATACTTTCCACATTAAAAGCATCCATTCATTGTCCTTGTTGCCTATCAATTCCCTTGTCGATGTCATTGGAATACTTGCAGCTATCTCCCCTGCATCAACCATTTGTAAAAGAGATGGTACAAAGACAATCAAATGCACTGCTACAATTGTTGACATGTCAGCTTGTACCATAGATGTTACACTTTGGGGTCATCATTGCTATATTGATGGGATACAAATTTCTAATATGCCTGTACAACCAAACCCTTATGTAATTTTCATTAAATCGGGACGTATTACCACGTGGTGTGGGAGATGTCTTGACACTATTTTCCAAACTAAAGTTATAATTAACCCAAATTTAGCAGAGACCTCAGCCTTACAAACATGGTATGCCACTACAGATATTGCCAAGCCCTTTAGTTCCTTGTAAAAAAAACACCTTTCTCCCATACAGTTTGCCAATCTAGTCAATATCTCATCTCTAGCAGATAAAAGCATGCTTGAAAAGAAAAAAGTTTGCATAAAGGCCTCCATTTCAAATTTGCACCTTGACAACTTCTATTACCTTTCATGTCCTCTATTGGTGGACAATAAAAAAAAAGGTTTTGCAAACTTCCCCTACTACTTTTCGTTTCCCACAGTGCTCTAAAGATCTCCTTAAATGTGACTTTAGCTACATACTCAAAATGGACTTGAAAGATGCAAGTGGTGAAATCCTCAAAGTTACTGCATTTGAAGGTCCAACGAATTCGTTAATTGGTGTTGCTGCAGAGGATTTTTAGCTACTGCTTGCTGAACCTAATGCTGCTACAGACATCTTGGACCATATTGTTGGTAGCCAATTTTATATTGATTTGAGCATCCAAATGATTCCCTTTGGTGGATAGGAAACACAAAGCATTGTTGTTACTTCCATTAAGGCAATTTAAATGTTGCACTTCTCTCTTCTTAGCTATATTGTAAACTCCACCTACCCATATATGTAAACATTATCAACAAATAAAAAGAGTTTTATTTTGTTATAAATTTTTTTTGCATATTCACATATACAAATTTGTTGCTACATTTTCCTTCCAATTTGTAATTTGCATAGCTTATGTTCTCCTTCGTCGTCACATTGATCATGGTTTTTCTCAAATTTAAATGAAAAGAACATATTTAAATGAACACTGCCCATATTTTTTTACAACTTTATGTACATTAACATTTCTATGTACAGTTTTGTATGTATGTATCCTGTATATTCTACTAATTATCTCTCACAAATATATTTCATTGCTTTTACCATCAACATTAGCTATTATGGAGGCAAAAAATGAAAGAATGCAAGAAATACGCTCTCGTCAAAATGCACTGAAACGTAAACAATACCATGCAAGGAAAGATGAAATTAAAAAATGAAGACGTGAGGTCAATCAAACTCTTGTTTCTGGAGCCTCAACATCTACAATATCTCCACCTCTTACTATACCCATCCTACAAAGAATTGCACCTCCCCCACAAAATATAGTTCATCTCGACCCAGATATTGAAATGCACCCTTCACCACTTTTCCCCCAGGAGTATTTCTCTGCTAGAAATAACTTTCGATCAAAGTTAGATAGCCTATCAAAAATGTCAACTTGTATGGTTTGTATAGAGAGATATCCAGGAATCAAAACTAGGCAGACAAATGGACTCACTACTTGTTATAGATGCACATCTGAAAAGAATTACCATCGCTTCTCAAAGTGGAACAACATGGACCCTAGGGAGCAACTTGTATGTTTACAAATTCTATCCCATATTGAGGAAATGATAATAGCAAGGGTTAGCCCAATACTTCAAGTTGCCTATGCGAGGGGGGGGCAACTAAAATATAGTGGCCACACTATCAGCTTTCCTCAAGATATATTTGCAATTGCATCCTACTTGCCTAGGAATATTAATGACCTTGATATTCTAATAGTTAATAGGAAGAATATCGGCCAACAACCATATAGCTTCCATGTGAGTAGAGGACGTGTCCACAAGGCACTTAAATATAAGATGTGCAATGACCCATACTACAAGGATGTCCAAATAGATGAGCTTGCATTATCCACTTTGCCAGAGTGTTCTACTGATGTCTCAAACCTTATTTATGCAACATCTTCAAATCCTACAACCACAGATACATACTTCAAGGAAACAAGCGACACTGAATGCAACCCTACTGAACACAACTTGTTGTTGACAACATCCTTTATGGTGAGTCTCTCGCATGCACGTACAGAGGTCGAAGAGGTGCGCTCTTTACTACAACTAGGTGTGGGATGACCAACACCAACCATTACATGGCCACCCATTTCTCCATCTCTTATAAATGAATACACCACTGAAGGATTATTTGCTATGGAATTCCCCACTTTGTTTCCAAATGGTAAAGCTGCATTCAAGCAACATTGTATCAAAGAAATTAAACTACATGAATATGCTCTCCACCTCCTAAGGTACCATGATCATCGGTTTGGCCAGCACCCTCGGTTTAGGTACTTCATACTAAATATAATTATGCGCCATCGTAGCCAAGCAACCTCCTCTGTATTTGTCAACAAAAATCTCGATGGTTGCCTTCCCTCAACAGTCTATGACCTGCGCCAAAGATTAAAGGACATGCCAAATGACAAACTTGCAGATCAACTAATGCGATTTAGTTTGTTAATTCGTGGAACTTGTCCATTTTGGACCCAACGTCGAGGGGAACTTTCTGACATGATCATTCAAATTGGTTGCCCCTCACTCTTCTTCACCCTTAGTGCAACAAATACAAAATGGCCAGATTTGCATGCCATCATGCCAACCAAGGCTCCTACAAATCCTTCTATGGCTTCTAGATGGAGGATCCAGAACATTGTACAAAATCCACACCTCACCGCAGTCTAAATGCATCACAAGTTTACTGCATTTCGAGAAGAGGTCTTGGAAAAACTTCTTGGTGCATCTAAATATTGGTATAGGTAAAACCTTTCTTTCTCAATCTTGCAAAATACACACATACTTTGATTGTTTACTAGAAATCATCACTTCTCTTTTAACAATAGACTCTTACCTTGATAATTTTCTAAATATCATCTTCTCATAGGTATGAATGGCAACACAAAGGATCTACACACATCCATGGTTTTCTATGGCTCAAACAAGCTCCTGATATTAGTAGATTAGAACGAAATAACATTCAATCTGTATAGAATGCACTTGAATACATAGAAAAATATGTATCGGCTTGGAATCCACGTAGCCTCCAATTGAGAAGCCAAACAATTCACCGCTCTATTCTTGATGATCCTTGCTTGTTGGACACAACAAGGATCTTGTCATGCGAGCCTTCAACAGACTATTGTGAATTGGTCAATTGTGTTGAATGACACACAAAGTGTAATTTGCTAACATGCCTAAGAAAGAAAGGGCCATCTACAATATGTCGGTACAAAGCACCATGGTCCATGCAAGATAAGTCAACACTTTCAAATGATGAGACCGGTCATCCTAAGCACACACCAGCTCACAATGATGATCGCTTGAACCTTCACAACCTATTTATCCTATCTATCTGGAGAGCTAATGTAGACTACCAACCCGTATTATCAATTGCTGCTGTCCTCAAATATATTGCAAAATATGCTGCAAAAGTTGAGCACAAATCTGAAACGTATCATGCCATGTTATCTCGCATCTCCACGAACTTAGAATCAGAACTGCCAGCCCCAATTTCTTTTCATAAATTGCTTATTGATAGCCTTGTCGATTGTGATATTAGTGCCCAAGAAACTTTCCACCTTCTACTAAAATTACCCCTCTCCATATCCTGTAGGACATTTGTGTCTTTAAATGTTAATCACCATAAATTTCAACATGTATCAATCTCACCCACATTGGTTACCACAACACCTACATACATTGATGCCTACATGGCCCGCCCCATTCATCTAAAGGCAACGCCCCTCATTGAACTGACCCAAAAATGGACCTTTAAAGTGTCTCGAAAAAATGAACAATGGAAGCAACACCCTCATAAAGCAATTGTTCGCGTCTCACCTAGGTTCACAACCATCCTTGCAAGAGATGAAAAAAACTTTCATGAATTTTGTTGGAGTGAACTAATTTTATACCACCCCTTCTGCAACATTGACATTGAATTTGGGTCCTCCGAACATCAAATTATATCGCAATGGGAAAGGTTCTCTTCTACATATTGGGCATGACGTGTACACCACACACTTCCAACTCCAGTAGAAGCATTAGATGCAAGCAACAGCTCAAGCGTTGACCATTCCTTAGAAGGCCACAACCTAGAAGAATGGCAAGTTCTCTCAAGTTTGCTCCCAAACCTTCCTATACAACTTGATGCACTAGACATGCTTGGTTGACGTGAAATTGAAATACACCATGAATGGCAACAATCTAGTCTCGCCCCACTACAAATGCATTTTGCTACTACTTTCATAGACTCCAATCGAGCAACCTTTCAAGTGCACCATGTTCTCCATGAACAAACCCATACTACTTTCTCTCCTCAGCAACATAAAGCATTCGATATAATTTGGTCCCATCTAAGCACACTTTCGTTGCAACCACCACTCAAGCTAATTGTTCAAGGAACTGGAAAGTCACACCTCATAAAAAAAATAAGGCTTTCCCTCATGAGCTCAACTTCGATTCACCAATCACCCTTACTACTTGCACCTACAGGTGTTGTAGCATTCAACATTCAAGCATCAACAATCCATTTTTCTCTTCGCATTCCAATAAAAGAAATGGCCCCCTACAAGGGAAAACACTTGCAACCTTCCAAGAAAGCATGCACTTTATTAGGTACATTTTAATTGACGAGATGAGCTTCATTGGTCCAAAGTTACTAGAACGTATTGACATGAGACTACGAGAAGCATTCCTTGTCCACAACCACCTGCCCTTTGGAGGGCGTTCAATCATACTCTTTGGTGACTTGGGCCAATTGCCACTAGTTAAAGATATCCCCATGTACGCTCCTACCTCCTATGGTGGAACTCTATGGCCTAGCTTCACAACTGTGGTAACTTTGACAAGAATATTTTGACAAATTGGTGATGGTCCTTCCCAAACTGCTTTTCGTGCACTTCTCCACAATCTACGTAATGCAAATCCTACAGAAGAAGACTGGAAAGTTCTAATGTCATGTTCAAGTTCCTCGCTCAGTTCTACAAAAAACTCTGTTTTCCTGTCTGCCATGCATCTTTTCGCAACAAACGAATTGGTCTTACTACACCAAAAACATACTTTGTTGTCTTTGGCAACACCTGTTGCACTTTCCATTACAGAGCAACTAAGGGGGTCAACATACACAAATCCTGATGAAGAACAACTTCAGGCTCAATTTTTTTTATCTATTGGCCAAGAGGTCATGTTATGTTCAAATATATGGGTTGAGATAGGAGTCGTGAATGGTGCACTTGGTCAAGTAAAAGCTATTGTATATAGTGAAGGTGAGAAACCACCTCAACTACCATTGTTTGTTGTTGTTCATTTCAAGAATTACATTGGACCACCTTGGGACCATAACAATCCGACAAATGTTCCAATAACACCGCTTAGCCAAGGGCTTCACTTTCAAATTCCACTTAAAATGGTAGGGGCATTAACAATACACAAATCACAAGGACTTACGCTTCCAAGGGCCACAGTGGACATTGGCAACATAGACTGGCAAGGACTGACATTTACAGCTATTTCAAGAATTCCAGATCTACAAAGCCTTTGCATCCACCCAACCTTCTCATTCCAACGATATGCACACATTCAACAAAGCCCATATGTTTCTCGCCGAATAAACGAAGAGATTTGATTGCAAACAATGTCAAATTAAAACTCCTCAAACACTTAAAGGGAATTTGAATTACTATAGGTATGCCACTTTGTTATTTACTTCACTACCAGCTATTACTATTATTACCTTCTTGTAAATTATATCTATCTTCTTCCTTACTTACACAATCCTCTCATTGCTCATTCACACTATGTTCTCATTGTCTAAGACCTACAAACTACTCAACCAAAGGTAACTAATATATTTTTGTATATTTCAACTTCAACATTCTCGTTCCTACTAATTGTCCTTCAAGTTATAAATATATCTTTTGCTTACTATAGATACATTGGCATTCAAAGAGACCATGTTACAATTTCACTATACCTTTGTATTCAAATGCATACATTCTTGTAATGCAAATTAAATACTTTCTTAAATCAATTGAAAAATACTCCTCTCTAAGATCTTCAGACTCCAAATATTCATTTTCTACATGATTGAGACAATTGTTTTCATCTCGATGGTTGATTTTTGGTTGTTTTCCATTCATTGTCCTTCCTAATAATCGCTTTGACTTTTCACAAATATCTCTTGTAGTACTTCTACCAGTAATTTCTTTCAAAGTGCCTGTACTTCTACTTCTTCAACCAAAGTCACTAACCTAGTAAATGTTCTATCCAACTCCTTCCAAGGTTGTTAATTTATGTTTCCTCTATAATTTGTGAAGAATTTATTTACCATTTGGATAATTTTGAATGAAATGATGATGATATTTAACGGGAATGCAGAACCTTCAGAAGAGATGAACCCCCTGATCAACACTGTTCACCAGCTTTTGGAAGTCAAGACCATGGCTTCCACTCCCGTTGATGTCAAAGACTTTCCCAACTCTTATGTCTTCATAATCAACATGCCAGGCCTTAAAAATAATGACATCAAGGTATTTCAATTATAAAACTCTAAAGCCCTCATTTTCTCTACATCTGGGGTATGAAAAAGATACAAATTGTTGGCCACTAAGACTAACAAAGTTGTTGTTGTGTGTTTGAGAACAAGCAGGTTCAAGTAGAAGATGACAATGTGCTAAAAATCAGTGGAGAGCGAAAGAGGAACGAGGAGGAGGATGTTAAATTCATCTGTATGGAACACAGTGTTGGCAAATTTATGCGTACATTTACCCTACCTGACAACTACAATATGGAGGCCATTATTGCCAGTTGTCAAGATTGAGTGCTCACTATTACCCTTCCCAAGCTTCCTCCTCCAGAGCCCAAGAAACCCAAGACAATTGAAATTAATGTTGCCTAGCCGCCCACCTTTTTGGACTGTGTTTTTTCATTTCCAATCAATATGCTGTTTTTAGTATAAAATACTTGAACATCGCAATGCACAATTGTGTCTAGTTCAAATTTCAATGTAATGATGACTCAATGTGCTCCTTTACATAACAATCTTAACTTTGATGTGTATATTTCTATAAAAGGCTGCTTAGTTCTAAATTTTAAGCAATTTTGTATGCAAATTTATAGAACAATTCAATACTCGAAACAAATATGCCCAGTGTTATGTGCAAATTTAATAAAATTCCATTTTAAAATATTTATTTGGAAATGACATAAGAGACTGGCATTACAAGTATGCAACAAGTGCTCACGAATAAGCACGATAGACGAAGGACGATGAATAGCAATTTACAATCAATTTATATATATTTATTTCATTAAGGGTGATCTATTTCAAACAATATATCTAAACAAAATCAATTAAGATAAACAATCGTTTGCATCAAATTCTTTCCATTGATGTGTATATTTTAAGTGTTGCGTGCAAATTTAAAAAGTTACATTTTACAATATTTATTTGGAAATGACATAAGAGACTGACATTACAAGTATGCAATAGGTGCTCAAGATTAAGCACGATAGAAGGAGGACAATGAATAGCAATTTATAATCAATTTAAATTTATTTATTTCATTAAAGGTGATCTATTTCAAACAATATATCTAAACATAATCAACTAAGATAAACAATCGTTTGCATCTAATTTTATTCATTTATGCCTTTTTCTTATTTTGTCAATTGTTATCTATTTCAACCAAATATTTGGCATACCCAATTGCACACAAAAAGTGCAATAGCTATTTTTAAGAAAAAACAAAAAAATCAAATCAAAGAGATTTGATGAAACAAAAAGAACAAATAAATAATAAAAATAATTCAAAATATTTGGGATTTGGCGCTCTGCAACGAAATGCCTTCCTCTACTTTGTTTCCATCCACCCTCCTCCGCAATACCGACGATGGTGTCTCTGTCTTTGGCTTGTCCTTAGTGCATAAGGGATTGGTGCATTTTGGGGGTTCTTGTTCTTGTAAGACAGGGGCTCGTGATGTCTCCTCTGCTTCAGACGATGCCAGGGTTTCTCAATGCCCTAACCGGCCCATCTCTGCGGATCAATCCTCACATTAGATGGATGTTCATCCGCTAAATTTTATGGAGGCCGTAAGGAATGGTGATCATATCAATAAGGGGCACAAGTCTTCATCTAATACTCCTGCAAACGACTCTCCTTTAGCCCCCTCTCCAACTCGTACTTCCATCAACATTTCACCTCCTTTCTCTGTACGACATTCGACCTTGGTTCCAGAAATTAGTTTGGGTGTTTTCGTTGGTGTAAGAGAGGAATATCTTCAGAATCATGCACTCATTTGTAGATTTATGAAGACCTGGCCAAATTTGCCCGACCTTCACTCTTGGATTAGCGAAAACTAGAAAGAGTTCATGGAAGAGGAAATCAACATCTACCCCTGTGCCAGGGGTTTTTTTATTCTTGAATTTGAGTCTAAGGGAGACAAAGAGTTGGTCCTCAATGCTGGTCCTTGGTTCTTTCGTGGAGACTTCTTATGCATTAAGCCTTGGTTCCCTACCTTCGATCCACAAACAAAGACCTTCTCTTCTGCATTTTTTTGGGTACGTCTTCCTTATCTCCCCTTGCAATTTTGGGAAATTGAATGCTTGAAAGCCATTGGAAATGGTCTGGGTAATTATCACAGCATATCAAAGGAAACGATCAATTATGAATTTTCCACTTGTGCTCGTATTTGCGTCAAAATGGATTTATCCAAAGGTCTCCCCAAAGAGATTTCCTTGAAGGTGGGCAATAGATGTTGGAGACAACTTGTGGATTATGAGAAAATCGTGTTCAGGTGTAGGAAATGCTTTTTAGCAGAGCATCTTACCTCCCAATGTAGAAAGAAGTAGTTTCATGAGCAAGTCAAAACTTCAAACAAACAACCCACATGGTGGAGTGGGGCCGAATCGCACCACTATGTTATTGCGCCGAGTGTGAAATCAGATTCGTCTTCCTCTCAAGCATTTCATGATGTTAATCCAGTGGTTGGCACAACCCCTTCTCCTGCTCCACAAAATCCACACTCCAAGACAAAGCAAGAAAATGCTCTAGTTACAAGTACTACAAAGGCCTCTATGCTTTCATTGGAGAATCCAACCTTGCAACCGATCAAACATGAGAACTCTATTGTTTCCTCTATATCTCAAGGCAGTGAAGGAGATATAAAATCGAAGGGAAGTATTGCCTCCGAGACAGAGCAGGAATGGACAGAAGTGAAGCGAAAGAAATCTCCTCCTTCTGGACCAAAGTTACATATGACATTAAGATCTTCAAAGAAAAAGATGTAATGAAATTTTAAACTCACTTTGATAAGGCTTGTCGAGTAGATATGTAAAGTCGGCTTTTCAATGAATACAAGAGTGCTACCCTCTCTGGTAGCGATTTGCCCAAAAAAATAAAAAAAATAATTCAAATATTTGCATAAAGTAAAAGAACAAATAAATAAATAAATAATATTTTTGATCTTAAAGAGGAATCAAAGATTTGATCACAAAGATAAATCAATCAAAAAAAGAAAATGATAACACTCAACCCATTTTATATATATTAATATTTAATATATATATGCTAGTTTATATACTCTAACATAATTTACTATTAAAATAAATACTAATTATATGGCGACGTTCCATAAAAAATAAACCAAAAGATTATAATGAAAATATCACCATTACAAATAGACACACCATTGAATAAAATAAGGAAACAAAATATCCACAACATATTTATTAGTTCCTGCCGGAGGCAGGTATACTTATGGATTCAACAAGTTCTATTAATTTGACACAAATCAACCAATGAAAGCAAAGTATTAAATTATGTTGACTTTATTTTCTAAAGTTTATATTTATTTCATTTTCTTTTAATATTAAACAAATCATTTTACTTCAATTCTATTGGACAATAGTCATGCATAGTAATATTTCCATGATGCAAGCATTTTGAATAATATTTGATTTTTTTTCTCAATCATATACAAACACTATTCTTCAATAGTGTCTAACTATTGATGTAATATACCAATAAATGATGACCTTTCAAGTATTTTTCATTCACGTGGGAGGGTGTAGAAAATCTTAAAAAAGCTAGAACAATTTTCACTCTCCAACAATGGCATCTCAGATAGGACTTCTAATAGTTCATTATTCAAACTTAATTAAAGTTGGTCAAAATTACTAAAGTTTATATTGAATTTTTTTATAATAATTATAAATAACATATTTATTTATTTTGTTATTTATTATTATGGAAATATAATGATTATGATTTCTAAAATAATTTTGGAGTTTTTTTAAAATCTAATTATTAATTCAATCTTATTGACTCATATTTTATTAATAATATTTGAGAACAACTTATTGTTTATGAGATGAATGGTTCACTTGGTACTCATTGCATTTAGATAATATTCAAAAAGGTGAAGTGTTAAGAATTTTGAGTAGGTTACCCATCTTGATATTACTCTAACTCAAGCATGCTTAACCATATAGTTTCCCCCAAGATCAAACAAAATGGGGTGGCTACCCTATTTATGAAACTTTCAACAAATTTTGTGCCCTATAAATCATTCATTAGAGAACTCCTTATCTCATTCACTTTCAACAATGTGATGTTTTCTTGAGTATGTAAAATTATGTGACATTTTATCATAAACTCAATTGCATAGCTTTTGAAGCAATCTTATTGACCCATATATCATTAATGGTTCACAAAAACTAATCTTTCATGGGTATGAATGGGTTGCTTAGCACTCACTGCATCTAGGTGATCCTCCAACTTCGAGTAAACTTGCAATATAGTGTTTGAAAATTCGATAAACAAAATTTAATTTATCTTAAAAAACATACACATGTTATCACAATTTAATTTAACTCAAAAAACATACACATGTTATAAGGTAAACATAGTGATTGCATCCAAAGCTACAATGATTAAATTGACAACTTTCAGTAAATGTTAAACAATATTCAATTCCTATAAGCAAATAACATAGAGAAAATTTCAACAACAATTGGGCAACAAAATAGACATAATCAATTTCTATTGAATTAGTAGATTTTGGATCCACAAATGCCAAGAGCACTTATTTATAATGTTTACAAAATTATTGCCTGAAAAATAAATAAAAATCTAAATACAACTTCTATCTTATGAATAGATTGGCTCTATGCAAAGCAAACTTATTACCAAATTTAATCCATTCATATTAAATCTGAATTTGGGCAATCTAATGACATTTAACAACCTAACAATAGACCTTCTAGAAGGCCATCTAAAAATAGTCTTCTTAGAATGTGTTCATCTTCTATAATCAACAACAAAATGAGAATTTGAAAATGAACAACTACAAAGCATTAGTGATACACATTTACTATTAATCACATTTACTATTATCTAATAACAATTGCAATGTATAGACCAAAGTGGTCTACCATAGACATTTTGTATATTACTTAAAATTATATGCATTTATACGCATATCTAATTATTATTACATGCAAAGATGACTACTACTTTAAATCTTTCTTAAACAAACCACATGTTACATATGTTACCGGCAGGAATCGGACGCAGTGCGTCTCTTGTTACAATGGGAAAGTTTTCTAGGCCCGGATACTTTCTCCCTTGGTAGGTCGCTCTCCCCATGTCAACTCTGCAATTTCATTACGTAGGTGTGCGTGAAAATAATATTTCTGTAGCAAAGGAGGACATTCAATTTAATATTGAATTTATTCATGAAAGCGGGTCAAGCTTACAAGGCATGATAGGGGAGCACTCATTTCCCCCAAGACTAGGAGAACAGCTATTTTACCGAAACTTCCACGTGATACAGAGGGCTACAATTAGAGAGTTCCTGCTCATGCTACTATCTGCCCTTCAATGGGACTAGTTGCGCCGTGCAATTGAGTCGGTCCACCAAAGTTTCAAATTCTCCGCTAAAGTTAGTGAGCCCCACTAAACGTGCCCACCAAGCCAACAATAAGCACTCGTTCATGTCAACGTCAAGCTTTAATGCTTCCCGACAAGGCCTAAAATTTAACTGAAACAGTAAAATAAAATCTTTTTGAAAGGGCAACCCGCAACCCTTTCATGGCCTTCGTACGTAATCTCCAACGTGGTAGGCTTAGCTACCCCGAAATTCGGAAAGACAGAAAATCGTAAGCCTACGCCGATATGACCTTCTCGATACGACCGTCGTTATTTTATTGCGGCAGAACTCTCTACAAAAAGATAAGTCGGAAAGGTTTGGCGGAGAGGGGGGATATACACATCAAATATAACCCGAATTATCAGACTCTGAAGACTAGTGTTCGAAGCTTGATTTCGGAACAGGAGGATTCGTTTTTTCATTCGCTTTCTTCTTTTGCAGAGGTAGTAATGGCGAACGGGTGGGACGACTCTGGTTCCTACGTGATCAGCAGTTCGAGTCCCGGGGCTGGCGTGGAAGGCGAGGGGGTATCATCGTTACTTGATTCAACCCCTCCGATAGGTAGCGCTGCAGGTAGCCTGCAGAACGAAGGCTTGCTGGGCGATACGGCCAGCGGCCACAGTAGCGATGCGGAGCACGGATTTACACGGCCTGAAATGTATACGAAGAGTCTGGTGGGATCTGTGGAGGTCTATGACCGTCACGTGTTTCTTTGCTATAAGAACCCCGAGAGTTGGCCGCCTAAGGTGGAGGCCGCCGAATTCGATCGGCTTCCTAGGCTCCTTGCCGCTGCTCTTAAAGCTCGCAAGAATGAGATTCCACGGAAGGTTAGCTAAATTAAATCTTTTTGAAATTTTTAGGAATGCTTCTTTAAAACATTAAAAGGTTTGTTGATTGTACTCGCATGAAAAAAGTCAAAATTCTTGCCATTTAGGGTGGATTACTGCTATAATTGACGGATTGACTTTGATGTCGTGGTAAATTTGAAGACTATTCCACTCTTCAAGATTGCAAGAATGAGATCCGCCGAAATCTCATTTTAAATCTTAAAGAAAATAAATAGAGTAGTAATTTTAATGTGGATAAAGTTTAATTTTCTAGCTATTTTAAGATGGAATGCTGTTACTGTTTATTACAGTTTGTTACAGTTTATTACATGTCTATTTAATTTAGCTATTCTCGACAATTCTTGGGATATCATGGTGGTTTCCAATCTTAGCGAAAAAATTGAGAGGAGTATGCTCAAATTCAGGAATTAAAAAGGGTGAGACATGTTTTAACCTAAAGTTAGCAATACATTTATGTTAAAATGTAATTATCGGTCGGAGTAGAACTTTTACAAGTGAGACTTAATGAATTATCCCAATGGTGAGCGGATATATGCTTACTTTGTTCTTTCTAACTGCACTAAACAAGAGTAGTGGGTATAGAAGCTATACTGGACAAATTATATATTCTTTGTTTCACTGGAGAGTGAAATTTCTGACATAATGTAAGCAATGTTGGATAAAATCAAATATTTTCTGCTGTAGATGGGTTTATGACTGTAATAACTTATATTTGGAAAGGTAACTTTACCGTTGAGAAAGTTTTTAGAGTTCTTGCTATAATAGGGTAGTTTCCTTTTATAGCTGCAAAATGAGAGGATACTCTGGATTTAAAGAGGGAGATGTCTTTCAAGATAAATCTTAACTCTTTTTTTTTGAGTTAAAGTTGTAATTAGAAGTGGGATTTGGACCTTCACTAGGGCAGACTTTGTTGTTCCAGACATTATTTGTTTTAGATTTCTAGGATAGATTTGTTAAATTTTAGAGACTTATAGGGAATACACTTAATATGTTGTTTTAAAACACTGTAAACGAGTACTGCAGGTGAATGGTAACTAAGTTGGATTACAGAAATTATTGTGTTATGCAACAGGATCAGAAATGTTGGATAAAATGTAATCTTGTCCCCGTTTGGACCCTATTAAATCACATACGGCCAATAACCTCAAAATTATTCTATTTGGGTGGTGTTTTATCGTTGCAGTTAACTTGTTTGTTAAGAATATGTGAAGCTCTGTTTGTTTTTCACCAATGGAGTGCGCTGACCTCAATTGACTTCAAATGCCTTTTTTTGGAGGACAAGGTCCATGTCTTCTAAACACTGTATGGGCTCTAAGCTTGCCAAGGTTTGAGCGTGGGTCTTTTATGTGGTGACATTCCCACCCAGCTCGGCACATATTGCTTTTGGCATCTTTTGATTTGGATTTTAGATAGGTTAAATTTGTCTGCCATATGTCACTTTCTTCTAGGCTTATAAGGGCTACATGGCTTAGGTAGATTGATAGCTAGACAGAGAACCCTGGAAAGGTTAACTGTAAACGCTATAAAACTGAAAGATTATATTTACTGTTGAGAAAAAGTAAAAATTGTTGCTGTGTAAGGGTGAATTACTGTTACAGTTGCAAGGTTAACTTTATTGTTGAGAAAATTGTTTAAGTTTTTGCTTGACTGTATCCTTTTTATAGCTGAAAAATGTGAGGAATTAAGCACAGATTTAGTGATTAAAGAGTGAGAAGATTTCGAAACTGAAGCTTAACACCATCGTAAGTTAAAGATGTAATTATGAATGGGATTTGAGCATTTGCAAGTGAGGTTTTATCATTATCCTTGAAATGAATCAATTTATGCATATTTAAAAATATTTAAGGATGTCATCAGTCAGTTGTTTTTATGGATTGCAGGAATACCTGTGTTCAAGTTTCAAGACATTTTTAGTTGTGACTTCTCAACTTATCATTGGTTGTTACAACATGAAATGTGTTGTCAATAACAATTATACAGAGGTGTTAACAAAAAAGTTCAGTAATATGCTTAGATTGTTGTTTTTAACTGCAATACATGTGCAGAGGAAATCTCTGGTGAATGGGAATTTATTCCCTTCTGGGTGCTATATTATATCACTTAGAGATAGCAGGCACAAAAGCTTGCAATTTAGGAAAGTTTTTCTTCTCTGCAGTTGGCATTGTTTTTACTTTTTTTTCACCACCCTTAAATGCTCTCTTTTTTCCCGCAGAGGAAGCTATGAAACCTCAATTGACTTTGTTGAACTTACGGGATGCTAACTCCTCCCCTTGTAGGCACTTTGGCACCTTAAGACCTCTGGGATGTGAATATTGCAGTTTTTGATGCTGGAACATTGCAGTTGTAGTTATGTGAATTGAACAGCTGTGTCCAGGCTAAATCTGTTTGCTACAGGTCACTTGTTGTGAGGCTTTGGCCAGTGTTGGGGCTGCTTGCTTCAATATGATAATTGCTATAAGTTACAGATCAGATTTTATTTTTTATTAAATTTTGGCAGTGTTCTCATCATCCATGGAGAGAGGTTGCTATGATGTTCTCAGTTTGTGCCGTTCATACAATTTAGGAGCAATTCACAACAGAACAATCTTCTACATCAAGAAATATCAGCTTTGCGCTCCAGTGTTGTGGGCTTTGCATTGAAAAAAATTCAGTAGTAAATTATTCAAGAAAATTCCACCGCATGGATGTTTCCATCTAAAAAATATAACTCCCAAACAACTTCAAGCAGTTGCTGCAAACTTCTACTCCCCTTTCCAGTGGCTACTCAATTTCTCCATTAAAATTTCGTCTCTGGAATTAAAGCTTAAGATTATATTTATTCCTATGCAGCTGTTTTGAGTGTATTTTGGGACCCCCTGTACAGAAAAATTGGAGTTGTAGCATCCTGCATGGGACCATGTCTTTAGTTTATGTTTTCTGTACATGATGTCAACATATGGCCATTCTATGCATCACCAACTCAACTAGCTTAAATCCATTTAGGCATTTAAATTTTAAACCCAATTTGTTCAACATGTCTTGATAAATTTTCTATAGGATAATATAGCGAAGAACAAGTCTCATAGTAAGGTCATCTTGATTTAATGTGCTTTTAAAAATGATTTTAAGGTTAGCTATATCCTTCACTGTTCAAGTTTTACTGCTTTTGAAATACATAATAACTCCTTTGACACTAAAATAAGTATATTATTATTTCTACTCTAATTTAAAGTTCATATTAGTCAGGCAATTCTGATAAAATCTAATTTGAAACATTTTCCTAGCTGTGCTGCTTCAGCATTATATATCTATGCATGTTTTGCTTGCATTACATATATATGCATGTGTTGCTTCAGCATGATATATCTTCGCACGTTTTGCTTGCATTACATATATATGCATGTGTTGCTTCGGCATTATATATCTATACATGTTTTGCTTGCATTACATATGTGCATGTGTTGCTTCAGCATTATATTCAATGAACTATTGCTCTTCTTATTTTGTGTAATTTCTTGTAACAGACACGCTTGACAATATGTGAAGGGCGGGATGGAACAGAAACTTCAAATGGAGATGTTTTAATATTTCCAGACATGATCAGATACAAGTTAGTCATGTCGCTTTCTCTGCATTTCTTTTCTAGCTTGTAGCCTCTAGGAGTTTAGCGCATGCTTTTCTCAATGGAGAATCTGATCTATTATAAGTTTGAATTAGTCCACCATTCTATCTCATAGATTTTTCATATTACATGAGCTTGCGCTGAGTATTGCATGCATAGTGAGAATTAAGCTTGTGTGGCTTGTAGTTCTCAATACATGGTTTTGCACACTTTATTTTAAAATGATTTCTTACAGGTTTTGGGTGTTCATGCTGCTGTTGTGCTTCACTCTAGAATAAATCCATGTATAATGTCTTCTAATTTTCTTATACGAAAGGAGGAGATATGTTGAACATTTTTTAAAATATCAGCATTAAGGTTTAAACTTGAATACTGTTGCCCCTGCTAAATCAATTATTATTGAATTCCACTGTTTCAGGGGATTGACACACTTTGACGTTGATACATTTGTGGAAGAGGTGCTTGTCAAAGACACAGAATGGCTTTCAGGAAATCCTGAGATACTTACTGGAAGTCACATATTTGTGTGTGCACATGCAAGTCGAGATCGAAGGTGTGGTGTTTGTGGACCTGCACTTATTCGGAGGTTTAAAGAAGAGATAGAGTCACGAGGACTTAAAGGTCATGTTTCTGTGAGTCCATGCTCACACATTGGTGGTCACAAATACGCTGGAAACATTATAATATATGGGCCAAATGCTGATAGCCAAGTTACTGGTCACTGGTAAGAAGATTTGATTTTTTAATTTCTTCCTTTTGTCCTTGGATAATTATATCTATACTTTTCAATATGTTTTGAACTTGTTTTTAAAGTGCATAATGGTTATACTTGATTGGAGTCATGGGCATTTGACTTTTGTCCAGGTATGGCTATGTTACTCCAGATGATGCACCAATTCTCCTAGATCAACACATTGGGAAGAATGAAATAGTAGACAGGCTGTGGAGGTAAGCCCCTCCTCTTTTTTACTCTTAAATTTCTAGTGTCAAAGATAGTAGCTGTGTGCACTCTGTTGTTATGTAGGTTCCTTGCTTCATAGCTTATAAAAATTGAGTTCAAAATCCCATAATTAAAAATGAGATTTCAGGTATTTATAAAAATTACCTTATATACAAAAAAATTGAAAATGCCATGTCATGCCCCCGAAATTGCATCACTAAAAAAAACGAAGCGTTAAAATGCAAATAAATAAATAAAATAAATAGCAATAATAAATATTAATAATTTAAATATTATTATTATACTTATAAGCATTATAATATAATACTATAAATATTAAAAAGTATATAAAACTCATAAAAATAAATATATACTATATTAATATAAAATATGTAAATATAAAAAATATACATATAAATAATATATATAATAATAATATACATATAAAATAATAAGTATATGTAATTAAAGCAGCCTGCGGTACAATTAGTAAACTGCAGCGATCCTAATTATGGAGCAGCAAATGTGTTATGGACTGCAGTGATCAATGGAAATAATGCTTATGTTAATACAAAGGCAGAAGTAAATAACAGATTAATCGACCAGGTTAGAGGAAGGAATGCCTAACTAAGCCAAGTATAAGGCAGCGATTATATGTTGGACAAAAGACATCAATTCATGGAGGATAATAAGGGATCGATGGACATTAGAAAGAGCAGTGAGGATTATCAAGTGCAGCCTTTTATATGACAAAGGGCAGCGATTGGAATTAATCTGTATAAACAGAAATACTACGGAAGAATTAGTATTAACAAAAGGACATATCCTTTTATAAGGATATCTCTCTTTCTAAAAAGATGCATCCTTTCATATTAAGAAAGATATAAAAGGGGAACCATTAGAAGGAGAGAATCATCCAAGGAAGAGAAAGGAACTTGAAATCTGAATAAATCAGCAGATTTATTCAGGAAGAATGTATGGGCAGATTGGGATAAGGAACGGAATATTATGTGGGAATTGGAGCAGATATCAAGAGGAAATATGTATGAATAAGAAAATGGTTCCAAGAGATATATATGAAGACAAATGACAAACAATAAGGGAAGTAAGTTTAATATAATTACAAATACGCATCAGCAGATTTAATCAGGGAATGGAAAATAAATAAGAAATCTGGAAAGCATTTCTGAGTATTGGAACAAATAGAAGCAATCATAAATTAAGTCTGCAATCAGTAAGCAGCAGCAGTAGATATAATTAGAGATAAGTATGCAATTTGATATAAATATTTTGAATACATAAATTTCATGCATTTTATGTAGAACATAGTAAGAACTGCATTTCTAATTAAATTATTGGTCCAACATTAAGTTACTTATTCCTCTACAATCAATCATGGGTAGGAGAGAGGGAAGTACAAGGGGGCATAGCAGTTATGAGGTTTCCTTCTAAGTAGGCCACACATAATGGAAGACTGAAGTGTCTGCCATTGTGGGCCAAGGGGGTTACCTATGTGCCCTTGGGCTTAGAAAGAGGAATAGTCCGGGCATCCTATTGCAGCTTCCTCTCCAACCTCCCTGATGATTGATTGTTGGAGTGGATAATAACCTTAAATTTGTGTTGATATTTACTTATCTGTTTTAAGATCAATCAACCTTATGTATGCTAAATAATTTAAGGATGTCTAGGGCCTCCTATGGTAGCCCTTTCCCCAATCTCTACATGGATTGGTTGTTGGGATGGATTTGAGGAGTTTTAATCATAAGAGGGATGGATAAGGCAACAAGGGTAGGGAATGCAGATACAAGTTTACCCACCAAGTATGCTACCCCATGTTGGATGATTGTGTGTCTGCCACTTGAGGGCCAAGAGGGATGGTATATCCACTCTTGGGCTTCGTATGGATAGCTTCGGGTGGACTTATCATGTTCCTCATCCAAGTCCCATTATGATCCAACTTCCAAAAGTGCATTATGGATATTGTGTGGTTTATATTATTTGGAATAGTTATGTATTTACATGGTTTAAATAGATATGACATTTATTATGTATGATTGATCATATGAATTATACTCCAATATCATCTAACATGATTGCAGTACCTAAACCAAGATTTATCTTGCTTAAGGCATTTAATTGGGAAGTTATAACCCTAACTACATCATACTTGCGATTCTAGGGCAAGATTTAGGGTTATTCAAAAAGGGGACATTACACCATATTGCCTTGTAAATATTAAATTGCACAATTTGCATTTGGAGAAAATGTGAACTATAAAGTGTGAAGGAAAAATGTATTGCCACAGTTGTTTTTGTTGCAGTTTGAAGGTAAAATGTTGTTGCTACTTCCAAATGTGGAAAATACGTTAACCACTTCCAAACAAGGTAAAATGCCTTAAAACAAATGACAAAAATGCATTTAAAATGCTATTCTGACAAAAAAATTGTGGGTTGAAGTCAAAAATAAAATCAGTAGAAGAGGGTAAAAAATTGCCATAACCTGCAGCTACATGCGATTTTGCCTATTTTATTGTGATTATGTGGGAAAAAATCAGCTAAGGTTGTTGATGGTGGTTTATTCATAAAGTCATGAATTTCTAGTGGAAAAAATTGCTAAAACCTGCAACTCGTGTTTAACCGTGATATTTTTGCGATTTAGGCTTCTATGATTTCAACAATTGTATATGGATAATGAAGTTGACATATTTGATATTGGTAAATGTCAAATGACTTAAATACTATGTTACCAGACTGGTTCAGATCATGGGTTCGGTTTGCGGATTCGGCAAAAAGAATTTTGGGTTCGGGTTTGTTCTTGGGTTCACTCATATATATATTTATATATTCCCATCTTTCATTATATCCTAGAATCATTTATATTTATTTTAAAATAGTGAACCATAAAAATATTTTTCGTAATAAATAAATAAATCTTTATCACCAATTTAATAATAAGAATAAAACCCTTCACAATTGAAAAGGGACTATTTATTAATTTTACTAATATAAATTATATTATATAACAATTTGATTAAATAGTCCTGTCTAATGATTGATTGAATGAATTGGAAGCCCAAACAAAGTAAACATTAGGAAATGGAAACCAAACCTTGGCAATCAGCATTTTCTATTGACAGTAGGAAGGAACCCCAAGGTGGGGCAGTATTACCAACCCCTTCCTGTAAGGCAATCAGCTTTTTCTAGATCTCAACATCCCTATAGTTGACTCTCTAGATTTCATCTGATGATAATATTGAATAGGAAATGGGAGTTGCAGCATTGCCCATCGTATGTGTTTGAGGCCCTATTGCAGATTCTGCACGAGGGCAAGGGCACATTGTTAGTTTTGAAGCCATGAAATAACATCCATGTCAGTTTTGGGTGACATTTTTCTTGAAAAAGTGAGTGGGAAAAAGACTAGATTTGCACAAAACAAACACAAAAACATTTAAAAAACTGAAATCATCAAAACAAACAAAATTTGATCTGGGTTTGCCCAGATTCGTTTAGAGTGAGCCCTTCCATAGTCAGATCAACTTGGTTTGCGAATTGGGGTTTGAATTGAATCCAAGTCAAGGGCTTCAGGCTATGGACCTGGTAACATAGCTTAAATACAAGGGGAGTATTTGAAAGTTTATGTCAAAAGAGATTTGACTAAGCTTCATTATTTTCTTATTAACTCAATATAATTTGCAACTTGTCTCTTCTCTCTCTTTAGTATAAGTCTTCACATTTATAGGGGGACCAAACATTATAGCCTTTCCATTGATAGTGGAACTGAACGTGAGTCATCTTCTTATTAAAAAGGTTCCCTTATGTAATGAAATTGCCAATATTCATCTTTCTTATACCGTTTCATTCCCCCTTTACCACCTTAAGTAAATCAATTTTATTTTCATGTTGATCACTCCACCTTAAGTAAATCAATTTTATTTTCATGCTGATCACTCCACCTTAAGTAAATCAATTTTATTTTCATGTAGATCACTGGTACGATTTTTTGTTACTATAAAATATTAATGAACATTCACACTAAACCATACAATCAGCTTTCCTTTGATCATGATGACAACACTACTTCTTCCTTATAAATTTTAGTGATTCTCAAAGATTTTGGATGGTGGGGCAGGGTTCAATATGGCAAAAGTTTTCTAGTTTTTGTGAACAACAGCTGAATGTTAGGGAGACAAAACATTATATATATTTGTGCAATGAAAAAAAAAAGAGAATTAAGAACACAATTGATAATTGATAATACATTGTCAATTGTCAAATCATAAATGTTGAAGAAAAATCAAAATGAATTATATCATAGTAGCATTAATTGGAATTGGGATTGACTTGACAAGACATAACTATAAATGTAACTCAATTATATCATAGTAGCATTAATTGGAATTGGGATTGACTTGACAAGCTAAAACTATAACTCAATTACTTGGAATATTATTGGGAATTTGGGAAAAAATATTGTTTTCCATTTGGTGCAGCACAATTTTTTTGTTTTGTTTTGTTTTGTTTTATTAAAGCAGAGTAGGGGCTTGTGGGTGGCAGCCCCCAATGGGGTGGAGGGAAGCAACCCTTGCAGGGTTCAGGGGCAGTCCAAAATTCAAATCCAAATTAAGGTCATCAAGACCACAAGCATGGCTGGCAGATTCTGACTCGGCAAAAACTTAGCAGACCCAAAATTTGTGACTTGGCAAAACTCAGCAACTTAAAAAAATGCTCAAATTTCTTTAATAACACATCTTTTTGCAAAACTCAATGACAATGAATCCAATGAGTTCATAAAAGAGTCACAAGTTTTTTCTATTAAATTTGATTAATTTGAATACAAATTGAGTACAAAATCACATCATAATGCTGAATCTTGATACAATAGATAGTTGACAACTAAAAGTGTGCTCACTTTTCAAACTCAAGTGTAACATGTTGGAAAGTGGAAGCATTTAGGTCAGTTTGTTTTGGCTCCATAGCCCACAACGTCATGGGGGATGGGGGTCTGGGGGCAGTATCCCTAGCAAGGTCAAGGGGTAGCATCCCTTGAGAGGGTCTGGGGGCAGCAGCCCTAGTGGGGTCTGGGGGCAGTGCCCTTGCCACCAAGCCCAATCGAAGACCTTCAAAACTACATAGACCTTTATAGTGCACACCATTTTTATAATTTTTTAAAATGCAATGTCAAAGGTGGGAAATTTTAAAAAATGCAAAAAAAAAGGGCAGAAAAATGGATGGATTTGCGTTTGGTGATTTTTTTTCTTTTTTCTTGTCAAAAAACTTTGTTAGAGTTACTCACCACTGGGAAAAAAAGGCGAGTATGCCATCTGACCACAAAAACCATTGTGGTGCATTTCCTTTTCGAATGTGAATGGGCTCCCCACTTAGAAGGTTAGGATTTTTTATTTTTCTTTTAAATCCTTTTTTATTGCATTTTGTATAGTGATAGGCAAGGTACAACTTGACATCACAGGGACGTCAAGGATGGTAGGTCATCCACAAAACACTACTGCAAAAGGGGATTGCCTTGGGAAATAACTCCCAATTTGGGCAGACATCCCAAGGATGCTTCCTAGAATCTTGATAGATTGGGGACGAGGAGGGAATGTTCTATCCTTGTTCCCTTGCCCCCAATGTGTTCCAAGATGGGGAAACATGGGTAAAACTCCAGCGACATGTCTTTGGGGTACATGACTAAATATTGAGTAGTGTTTTAGGGAGGCATGTCCAAATCCAAACCCTTGGGATGTGTTTGTGGTATGGGAGACAAGTACCAAGATATCACTTGAAACTGGTCTAGTGATGTTTCCTTTACAAAAAATTTAAAAAAATATAAAGTGATCTGAAATTTAAATGGTGTACAGAAAAAACCCTATACATTGCTTTCAAAATTGTTGAATTTTTTTAACGTGATATCTTAGCATTGCCTGCCACATTATTTTTTGAGAGATTTGGCAGCAACTTGGGGGGTATTGAGAGGCTGTTCTGTGGCAATGATCTGAGGCACCACTCACTAACCCACAAGGGCTTCTCAATCCAAATTGTACTAAGTCAAAGGCTTGTTAATATGAAGTGTAAGAGGCCATTTTGTGACAATGATTTGGAGTGTTGAGAGGCAGTTCTTAGACAACGAGTTGGAGTATTAAAGAGGCCATTCTATGACAAGTTTGAGTGGTCAATTTGACAGAGAGTCGGAGTGTTGTAGTTTGAGTAAGCAGCAGTAGTTCATAGGTGGTTCACATCAGTAGGAGCTGTAGTTCTAAGGTAGTCTGTTTCTTTCTGTTGCTGTATTCCATTCTTCATGCTGCCATTTTCTATTCTTCATTGGCCACTAATAATTTTTCTTTTAAATAAAATTTTTAACTTTAAAATGATTAAATTTTACGTATGTTACCAGTTCGCTCCTATTGGATTGCCTGTTCGGGTTTGGTCCAGATTTGGTTCACCCTAGGTGCCGTTCAGGGTCCCGCCCAAGACCTATAGGCCCGTCTATGATGAACTCGAGCATACCTGTAGTGAATTTTGAGGCAGCGACGCCCGGGCAACGAATTTTGGGAAGATTGGGGTGTGGATGGAAGAGCCATATTCATAGAGGGTGTAGTTTTGCAAAGAAAAACAAGAGATTCCAAAAATAGAATTCAGGAATCTTGCATAATAGGGCTCAAAGGCCAAAGGGTGAGCCAAGCTAAGTGGTTCTTCAAGTAGAAAGTGGGAGAACTTTTCCCCCATTTAGTGTCTTATGCTTTTGTGATACCAAAAATTGCCTCTAAGAAGGGAAGTGTGATCCACAAGGATCAGGATAAAGCAAGACTTGAATAGTAATTTGAATTTGGAAAAACGACAAGAGACAGTTTATTAGAGGGAGGAATGAACCTGCACATTTGGGAAAATGACAAAGATAGTTTATCAGAAGGACGAACCTTGCACATTTCAGGTCAAACCCACATAGGATGGACCCACATCTGTGGTTTTGATCCCCCGAGAATTAATTTGTATTCATCTGTGCTTTTCAATAGATAAACATGATGTGATCTAAAGAATGTCATTTAGATTGGGATTAATTTTGTTAGCATCTGGCAATCACTGAGAAAGGAATGCTAGAAAATGGCGGTTCAGAATCAAATATGATCCACTCGCCATCCTCTGGGACATAGCATGAGATAATTTTTACTTGACCTTTTCTGCTTATCCAGATATTCCTAATTTGGTCACTGTCAATGACTATATAGTATACAAGGCATCATACTCAAAGAAAAGGAATATAAAAATTGATGCTACAATGTATGCAAAGTTATTCTTCCTCCACCTTTGGACGCATATGGGTTACCACTGGGTCATTTTAGATTGGGACTGAATTCCTCGGCAACTTTTGGCAATCATTCGAAGTGATGCTGGAAAGTAACAGTCCAGCATTGAGTAGTATCCACTTGCCATCCTATGGGCCAATTCATGAAATGCTTATTGCTTGAATTCTTCCTCTCGTCTAGGCTATTCCTAATTTGCTTGATACCAATGATCATATATTATGCAAAGCATGACACTTAAATTAAAAAAGGAGAGTGAGAAATGATAATGAAATTCTCAGATTACCAATTAATATTGATGCAATCTAAAGTACAACTAACACAAATTGCAATGTTAGGAGAACCATAAGCATTTCACATTGGACAAAAATTGTGGGGTTGGACAGGAAAAATTTCAAGGAAACAGAGTAATTTTGTTGTACAAACGTTTAGAATGTGTGTATCTGCAGTTTTTACCAGCATTAGAGTGAGAATCTGCAGTGCATAATGAGGGGAAAGCGAAAATAGGTATAGAGCTTCACCCACAAGAAACAGGGAATCTTGATAAAATTGGACTGTAGGAACAGTTCAACTTGAGCCTATATTACTCTATTAGACTGTATTATTGTTTTATTTTGTCTTTTAGATTTTGCATTTTTACTGCAGATGTTGATAGTTATATATCGGTAATCAATCTGATGGAATATATGGTTTTGTAACTTCCCTTTGATTCTTGTTTCTTACTCTGCGTGCTCTTCTTTTTCTGAGTTGATTTGAGTTATTTATTGAAGTCTCTAGACTCTTTTACTTGAATGTTTTCTTTGTCACTGCTATCTCACCCTACATTACTGTATATGCGACTATTACTGAAAAGCATTTTTATTAAAATCATTTGATGCATAAAAAAATGATTTTCTGTTTCCGATTTCTTTTTCTGCTGCAGAGGTCAGATGGGCTTGACCGAAGAGGAACAAAAAAAAGCACAGCAAGAAAGACTTAGGCCAAATGGAGAAGCTTTTCTAGAGAAAGGTGATATTGGAGTTGGCTTGGAGAAAGGTGAGAAAGCAAGTGGGTTGAGCACTGAAAACAGTGACGCAATAAATGGTAACCCGAATGATGTGATAAGCAACGTAGGTTGTTGCCAGGGTGGCAATGCTAGTAATTGCTGTCAAAATTTTACACCTGAAGATAATGTACGATCTGATGAGTCGGATATGAAGCCCACTAGTAAGAGTGTTGAATATGCCAAGGAAAATATTAATGCTACTCGTTCATCCAATTGCTGGCGCGGAGTTTCAAAATGGTTCGAGACATGGGAACGTGAAGACACATTTGCAGCTTTGGCAGTTATGGGAGCAGTTGCATCAGTCGCTGTAGCATATAGCTTTTACAGGAAGTCGGGTTGATTGATCACGGGAGATGCTAAACAGCTGGGATGCATGCTATCTGTGAATTAATTTTTTCATTAACACGTTCTTTTTCCCTAATATTTATTAAAGCTGGCATAAACAAATTGTTTCCTTCACGATATTTATAAACAAACAGTGGCTAGATATAACAAATAATAGCTCATTAAGATCTTAGTACGGATTTCCGGTAAGAGAACTGCTATAATTGTTCTTCATTTTTGAGTTATTAAGAATCAATGGTTTTATGTATATTTGATATGGGTTTAAGAGACATGAGATATGTAAAGCTACAACTTTCGCTTTCACAGGAAATAAAAAATTAGTTTGCTTTCGTAAAATGCTTTTTGTGCCTGGGAAAGCATCGGAAGATGACTATAAGTAATGGGTCTATCTCATAAAATAGGTTTTTCAAAATTTAAAAGAATCATGCAATTTTAGTAAAATTACAGTGCCAGTTGGATGGGGTAAGTCTTAATGCTATGTATGTCTTTTTTAATTATAGATACAATTACTTGCTAACATGCACCATATTGTATGTTAGTTGCTTTTGATTTCATCCAAATATTTTTGTTATATTTGTTCCAGAAAGAAACAAGTTGCCATTCTTACTTGAATAGTATGGAGTATCGAATCATTTTGACAGTTGTTATCGCTCATTAGTTCCGCGGCTGAAAAAGCATACATAGGTGTAGCTATAAGCGAATTTTAAACTATGTAATAATCCTTCTGATATTTTATAGAGTTTTCCCCATGGAATTGTCTATAGCATTTTCAGATATATGAGGATCATATTTTGATGACTGAAGACACATTTACCATTGCATTGAGGAATGACGAAGCTTAAATTTGTTCATTTTCTTTTATTTGATTTTAACTAAATGAGTCGGATCGTTCATGTGGAGAATGCATTTGCTGGATGTGAAAAAGGAGAAAATTGATTGTATGGTTGATGGAAAGCATTCCTCTGTTTTTTCTGGGCAGTAAATCGTTTTTTCTGCGCTTGATGTGGAGAATGCATATGCTGGATGTGAGAAAGGAGAAAATTGATTGTATGGTTGATGGAAAGCATTCCTCTGTTATTAAGCATGTTGCCTGAAAGCAGGTGAAGTTGAAAGAATATTTTAGTGATTCTGTTTTCAAGAGGAAATTAGTCGTTTAGGCTTATTATATGTGCACGTTCTAATGGACTAGAAAGCTGTTTGAGAAACTAGAAAAAATGAATGGAAATGTCACAAAATCTTACTTCGTTAAATATGGACCTGAATACACCAAAAGAGAAGGATGCTTTTCGAAGTGTGAGACGCCGAAACAAGAGAATGCTGTCATAGGATGAGTTATCATCTATACTCATCAGAGGAATGCTAGTTACACAGATTGCATTTCTGGTTATTAAGTTAAGGAATGTACTCGAGTGAATTGACACAATATTATTACATCTTTGCTATTTATTTGTTTTTTGATAAAATAAGCAGCATTTACAGAGTACAATTATTACATCTCTGCTATTTATTTGTTTTTGATAAAGTAAGCAGCATTTACAGGTTGCTTGCTGTACCTTTTACACGGAGAGCCCTTTGCTATTTATTTGTTAATATTATAGCCAATTAGTATTATATGCAGTGAATATATAAATTTTATTAATATTATAAATAATCATACTCAAAATAATAATAAAATTAGATGTATAATGAAAACTTAACTACATAATTAATATTGTAATATTAATAAAAAATATTATAGTATATTATGAATTACAAAATATCCTATATTATTATATATGCTGTATATTATTACCATACAAATGACTAAACATGGAAAATATATCAATGCTAGCAATTGCACTTACAATTAATTAAAGGTAACTTCAAAGTTAATTCACAATTAATTTGAAGTATACAACAACAAATCTTACCAGGGTAGGCACTTCAAATATAACAAAATAATTTATTTGAACTTTATGGCACTCCAAATGTGCATCTTGAGCACAGTAAGGATTGTCAATATGGTATGATGGAAATCTTAGAAATTTGTGATTGGCAATACCTGCAGTCACTTACAATTAATTAAAGGTAACTTCAAAGTTAATTCACAATTAATTTGAAGTATACAACAACAAATCTTATAAGGGTAGGCACTTCAAATATAACAAAATAATTTATTTGAACTTTATGGCACTCCAAATGTGCATCTTGAGCACAGTAAGGATTGTCAATATGGTATGATGGAAATCTTAGAAATTTGTGATTGGCAATACCTGCAGTCACTTACAATTAATTAAAGGTAACTTCAAAGTTAATTCACAATTAATTTGAAGTATACAACAACAAATCTTATAAGGGTAGGCACTTCAAATATAACAAAATAGTTTATTTGAACTTTATGGCACTCCAAATGTGCATCTTGAGCACAGTAAGGATTGTCAATATTGTATGATGGAAATCTTAGAAATTTGTGATTGGCAATACCTGCAGTTTTCCTCCTCTTGGCTGCTAAGGACCACATTTGCACTATCTTACATCTATTTACACGTTGACGGTAGGTGAAGATGGGGTAAATACAAAGATCAGCAAGAGATTTATTTGTGACTGATATTATATGTAAATGTTGCTCTTTTTGTCTCCAAAGGGCCACATTTGCAGTACCTTGCACATGCCTATGCTGATGGTAGGTAATTGGTGAAAATACCAAGCTTAGAGACATTGTACCTATTGGAGAAATGAATGTGTGGCCTCCATTGTTTATGTTTTTTCAATTTTGATTATTGCTGTTTCAAGTATTAGCCCATGTGATTTATGGATTGTCAAAATCCATGTCAACTCAAGGACTTGGTGGTGCTTATTATGATTAACCATAATGAAAAGTGGAAGGTCTACGTAATATTCAAATTTTGAGCAAACGAAAAATGAAAGATAAAGTGGATTGCTCTCAATTTTGCACACAATAGCAATAGCTTTGCTTAGCTTACCCTTAACAAGATATGTTGCCACCCATAAATTTGAAGTAAGCATAAATTGTTGACTAACACACAAGAGCCCTTGACATGAAGTTATTTGTTCTCAAGATTTGGACATGGTTTACCTCTTGTTAGGTTTTCATTACACCATACAATAGAAATCTCCAATGATTTGTCATTTGTCACACAATTAAATTATTGATGATTAAAACATAACTTGTTCTTCAATGGTAAGGAATGAATGAGTGACATTACGAGCTCCTAGTTTGAAATTGTTTGTTCCACATTCTTAATATTGGAAATAAGACTATGCGAAGCATGTTAGGATGGCTAATTATTAGTGCTTTAATCCACACCTTTTAGTGAAAAAAAAAACAAGTGTTGCAGAACCATTCTTTGAATTACAAAGGGAAGCTTTTTGTAAATAAGAAAAAAATTAAAATCTTAATTAAATATTTATTTGTTTATTTATAAATTTTGGTGTTCTATGAGAAGATTCACACAAAGTTGAATAAAATTAAGGTAATCTTTTTGGTTCACCTGGGGCAAAAGTTGACATACATTTCAATATAAGGGAAAATAATTTTATGTTTTTTGATTAAAAATAAATTCTATGACCACACATTTGCATTGTTCAACTAAAATTAAAGATTGAATAATGCAAGTACACATTAATATTGAATAGGTTTAAGCATAAAGACACAATCACTCTGGTAAATTAATTTAGGAGATTGATACAAAGCCATGCCACCCAATTTCAAATAAACTTGCAATATAAAACTTGCAAATTTGGTAGAACCAGTTTGATTTATCTCAACGCACATAACAAAAACATTTCAATAACAATTGGGTTTGGCATTGTCTAAGTTGGTCTTCGTGGGCTTGTGCTATTTCTTTTTGTTGTAATTATGTTACTTTGTTTTGTTTTGATGGATTGTTTGGTTTGTCCCATATCTCATGGTACTTTTTTTGTTTGTCGGTTGGATGATATGTTGTACAAGGATTTAAATCCTTTCAATCCCGCATTTATCAATATAAAAAACATCTAAATAATTTTTTTGAAAGAAAGATAATGTTTAGAGTAAAATGGTATTTACCTAATTACTCCAATAGATAGGCACAATAAGCTTTATTAGATGAATATTGAATTTTGGATAACAATAATAGATACTTAGTGAAAAGTAATTTTAGCAATATATAGACTTGAAAATTCTCCATTAAAAACTAAGTGTAAATGACACTTATTTATAATATTTACAAAATTATTGCATCATACTAAATAAAAAACTAATTGCTACCATAAGAATTGTATGATGGATGCAATGCAAGTTTTATTATAAAATCCTATCAATTAAAATTAAATTTAAAATTGTGGCTAGTTAAATTGATGACATAAATTATTACAAATTAACACTTAAAGTTCACTTCTTTTGCATGGCAAGATATCTAAAAACATATAATCTAAAATAGTAGACTTAGGCAATAAATAGAGAATGCTAAAAAGAGTGCATTGAGCTAAAAATAGAGGTTGCTAAAAAATAACATGAGTTATAAATAGCCTTAGTTAAAAATAATTGATATTAGAATATGCTATTTCCCTTAAAATATGTGGACTAAAAATAGACTTTTAGATAGGCATTTCTCAATGATGAAGCTTTTCTCTATGTGGATCACAATAGAATTTTGAAAACTCTTTGAAATTGTGATAATCCACTTGACAATTTGAATCCCTTTAAAGCCCCATTTTTTCAATTGATCTTTGCTTAAACCCTAGCTAGAATATGTAATTTTGCATTTTTTGAAAACATGAAGTAATATTATGTTTGATTTGATTGCAATTGATTATATTTCATCAATTTTAGTATTTTGTTAATATCATTGATTTGAATATTATGTTGTATTGATTTTGTTGCATGACATGTTATTTTCACCTTGAAAACACTAAAAAATGGCCAAAGAAAAATGTATTTGAAAGAAAAACATTGTAGTTTTTTGTTGATTTTCTCTTTTTCCTTTGAAAAATGAGGAACCTCTTGTTGCTAAATGATGAGGTTATTGTAGTGGTTTCAATGTCTCTACTATTTAATTCTTATAAATTTAGGTGGTGTCCAAATGCAATTTGCAACATGGACTTGAATTGTGAGGGTAACAAACTTCTCCTAATTGAATCTAATCTATCCTAAGTTTTATGGACTCAAAATCAAATCTACTTTATTAATATACTGAAATCAAAACATACATTACTAGAAATTATATGTAGTGAAACCAAATGGTATTGGAAATTAAATGTCTTGAAATCAAACACATTGTTGGACATTGAACTTGACTATTTTGCTTAAAATGGAAAACATAGTTTGCATGAAATTAGAAATACTAAAAATAATAATTTTGTGTGTTCTAGATAAATGCCTATAAGTCTTTAAATAAGAATATGATAGTAAAAATAGATCTATGATTATGCAAATGAAGCAAGTTATGTAAACAAACAATAAATAGAAATAATGTAAACATACAATACCATAGGATTTTCTCCTTCAAGTGAGTGGGCCCTACCCCTCTTTTGAATCAATCCTTTATTCCTTGGGTGATATCAAGTTTGCTTCTTCTTACTAATAAATGACGAAAAGTAGAAGCTCTACCCCCCTTCAATCAACCCTTTACTCCTTTGGTGATATCAAGTTTGTTTCTTCTTACTCATAAATGATAAAAAGTAGATCCTTATTTAATATATATTTGCTATTGAAACATAATTTTCTTTTTTCTTTTAGTTTCATATCGGACGATACTTAAAAGATGTTTTCTTGAGAACTTAAAAAGAAAATTATTATTACCCTAAGATTGCTATATCTTATTTCATGTAGCAATTCTTTTAATCTTTTACACTAAAGCATAAAAGACTAAACATAAAATACCATAGGATTTTCCCCTTGAAATGAGTAGGCCCTACCCCTCTTTCCAATCAATCCTTTACTCTTTGGGTGATATCAAGTTTGCTTTTCTTACTAATAAATGATCAAAAAGTAGAAGCCCTACCCCCTTCCATCAATCCATTACTCTTTGGATGATATCAGGTTTGTTTCTTCTTATTAATAAATGATAAAAAGCAGATTCTTATATAATAAATTTGCTATTGAAATATAATTTTCTTTTTTCTTTTACTTTTATATCAGACTATACCAAAAAGATGATTTTCTTGAAAATTAAAGATTATTACCCTAAGATTGGGTAGATCTTAATTCATGTAGCAATTCTTTTAATCTTTTACACTAAAGCATAAAGGACGAACTTCAATCTTATTTGAAGGCTTCCATCAATCTTAAATAAGGGCGTTGCTAGTGCAATCAAACTAGAGTGCTCTAGGTTCTTACGGATAGATTGAAGATTTAATTCCTTAAAATCAACATAAAACAGAGCATTCAAAGACATTTTCAATTGGGAGTCCTAGTTGTGTTTGGTTGGAATCACTAAATATTGACTTATACTCTATAGAGCATATGCCATAATTCTAGGGACAAGTGGAATGGGTTGACATTCGCTGTTCCAAGTTGGTGGGACCCTGATGTTGCACATTCTGAAGCTACCTAGTCCAGTCTGGAGTTAACAAGGTCTGATTTTAGAGGTAGTTCTGTTCATTTGGGAGCCAATTGTAAAAACTCTAGTAGGTTGAATTTTTTTTAAAACTGTCATTCTCCAGCGCTAGATACTATTGTTGTGCTCGAGCCTTGTATTTATCACAGGAAGATAGAAATATATAGAAAAAGATTTGTACAACTATTTAGGCATGCTTATAACAATATCATTTTTTTTCTTCGATGGCAACCTCTCTATTGTTGCATGCTACAGGAAACCTACTTTCAAAAATTTATTTGCCATTACTCTTTGTTGCGGTTGGAGGTGTGGATGCATATTTATTTGTTTCTCCAACTCGTCAGAGTGTTTTAGGTGACGTTCCTCTACATTCTCCTAGTCCTCTATTGAGTCTTGATGCCTCCTTTGGTTGTGACTAGTTTTCGGGGCCTTCCAATAATGTATGTATGTATGTTGGGGTCTCGCTAGAGGGGACTACAACTGTAACTTCTCCTGGCCTTGCCACTCGCTTTGTTGTTAGTGGGAAGGATGCATCCTTTATTGTGGCACATTGAGTACGCTTTGGAGTCTTTTGTGCCTCGGATTTTTGTTGGTGTGGTGGACCCTTCACCATCCACATTGTTTGATGATACTATTCTAGTGATTGTTGATCCTCTTTTAGGGGGTGGTGTTGGAGTTCCTCCTCAAGTTTGTGTTACAATTTCCATAGGTAGTTGACCTCCTCGACCAAGTGTTCCTCTTATGTGTTGTCCTCGATTAAGGTACCATAGATGAATTCCCCTCCTCTCTACTTAATTTGAGGGTTTAGATAATGAGGTTTCTTGTACTATTGTCCAAAGATGAGAGAAAGGACTTCCAAAACATGAATCTCAATCCCACACTAGGGTCAAGGGTATGAGATTTGCTAGTTAAGGGCTTGGTGTTGTTTAGTGCTGTTATGTTTGGTCCTATCTACCTTATATTACAATTGTTTTTCTATTTTTGTATTATTTTTATTGTAAAGGGCATGAGACCTTAGTTTCCCTTTATTTTTATTTGTTCTCTTTAGCTCAAGGGCTTTCTTTGTATAGGCTTGGGGCTCTTGGTTTGCAAACATTATTTAAGAATGCTTACATGAAGAAAAAAAGAAACACATCATATATTTTAATTTTATAATAGTTTAAAATCATTTAATCCTACAGTAAGTTCACCAAAATAGTTGTTCTAATAGAAAGCATGCAAAGTTTTTGAATAATAGATAAGAAATTATTCTTGTCTCATCATCTTGCCACCACATGAGATTAGCTATGTCTCATGGCATGAATTGCACATCTTCCTTAACAAGGGTCTTGTCCCCATGAATCTCACCGTAGTTAAAATATCCTTCTTTGTATAAAGTGTATGCTTTGGGTGCTATGTATCCCTTGTGCTCAACAATCTTAAACTGTCACTTCTAAAATTTATGCATTAGCATTTGCCATACTAAAGTCTACATGGGACTTGGCATGATGATGAGAGGAGGTATGAACCTCATTCTTACCCAAGCATGCTTATGCTATTGAATACATGTGATAAGTACCCATACTTTTTTGAGACTCTAGCTCAAGTTGGTGGGAGAGATGATCTCTCTCCTTAAATGCTTTGGTAATCCTCCCACCAATTTATGTAGGACTTGCGAGTAGTAGTTAGAAGATAAACCTTATGATCTTGGAAACAAGCAATGTTATGGAGTAAATTTTGAACATATTGGGATGTGCCACCAAGTTTGTACACAGTGGAAGAGAGAGAAGTGGCAAATATCCCGCTTCTTGGATACTTATGTATCATCAAGAGGTCAACAATGGTTTCTACATTGCTAGAATATGTTAACCACTCCTTGCAGATTAGTTGATGCATTAAAAGTGAAATAAAACTCTTTAATTGCACCTACCCAATGTCTAGGTTGAGCATAAAAGTATTATATTGTTTGAGTATGAACCCATGTTGGTAAAATTCACACCTTATTGATCAACTATACTCTTCAAATATATATCTAAAAATGATTCATCCTCAAAATTAAAGGGCAAGTTACAATAAATTCTCATGAGCTTCCATTTCAAAACTATTACTAAAGAAAAAGTGCATATGTACCTAATGATGGCCTACAAGACAAGAGGGCTTCCCCTACCTCACAGATCAAGCACACCTTTGCCTCTAGTTTAGCTCTCTTCTTCTCTAGCTCCACCTTTTCTTGCTTTAATTTTACAAATTTATCCTTGAGATGATTGTTTTCCTCCACACGCTCAAGGTCATGACATCTAGAGAGGGTAATTTGAGGGCATAAAAAAATGACTTGTGTTCCCTTGTTTGAGATGGAGGCAAAAAAATGTACCTAGTATATAAGAAATGAGATTTTAGCATCTTTCTTTGTTGATTATGCTCTTTCTTGCATTAAATCCTACTAAAGACAAAGGATAGCTTGGTTTTATTCTTCCTTTCCTAGAGTTATGTGCTATGTGATTTAATCTAGAGCCTTCTCTCTTTTGGATAAATGCTTTTTAACTACTTTCACTAGTCTCGTGCTAATACAACAAATTTTTTGACTTTGAAATTGATAGAGCATGCCTAAATTGTAGATCCTACACTGAATTTGGATAAAAAAATTCAAATTTTCATGAGTTTGACAATGCAAGTATTTTATCAAACTAACTGCTGCCCTCTGAATTGAATATATATATTTTACCACTTCAAAATGTTTATGGTAGGTTTGTGACAATTTCCCAAAATTACAGTGAAATGTTTTCACTTATCCTCATAAAATATAATATTGCACAAAAAACTTGAACACTTCCACTAATTTATGCAAATTGGCATTTTGTCAAACAATTATCATGTTGTGGTGTTTGTATATGGTTGAACAAATGGTTTTCACAGGAAAAAGTAAATGTTTTGTGTACAAATTAAGATTACATGTTTCCCACAAGCATTATCCATACAAAAACATATTTCCGAATGATTAAGGACATCAACATATAACTTATATCTTCCAACAAATACACATTTCAACTCAGAAGGTATTCCTCAAATATATTCTACATATGTTGGGAATCAACGCATATTTTCTGACCTTATAGCTGGAGTTTCTATTAAACATTTCATATACTGTCACAATATAGTTCATAACTCAAAGAGGAAACTCAAAAAATATTAGAATAATAGTAGCTGACCTGTTCACAGTCTATGCGATCAACATTGGTCAACATGGATAAAAGTGGGTGTTGTAATTTAGAATTAATCAATTAGGCGCCTCAAGAAGGATATCTCTTGGAATTATATATATATATATATATATATATATATATATATATATATATATATTATTAATAAATATATATATATATATATATGCTAGTAGCAGTCGCAACGCAACATGGAAGACATTAAATTATTACGGTTAGGGTTAAAAACACACTTAGAATTAAGGTTGGGGTTAGCATGAGAATTAGGCTTAGGGTTGGGATTAGAGATAAAAGTATGATTAAGGGGAGGGTGAGGGTTAGGGTTAAGGTTAAAGATATAATTAGGGATAGGGTTATGATTAACGATATAATTATGGTTACGGTTACGGTTATGATTATGATCAAGTTTACAATTATTAGGGTTAGACATAATTAGCAATAGGGTTGGGGTTAATGTTAGTATTAGTATTAGGGTTAGGGTTAGAGATAAATTAGGATTAAGGTTGGGGTTAATGTTAGTATTGGGATTAGGGTTAGGGTTAGAGGTAGATTAAGGAATATTAGGGTTAGGTTTAATGTAAGTATTAGGATTAGGGTTAGGATAAGGGTCACATATAGAATTATAACTAATTGATGGTTTAGAATTAGATTTAGGGTTAGGGTTAGGATTAGAGATAAAACTAGGATGAAGGATAGGGTCAAGATTATGGTTAGTGCTAGAGATAGAATCAGGGTTAGGGTTATGATTAGGATTACAATTAGGATTAATGTTATGGTTAGAGAACTAGATATATAATTAGCATTAGGGCTGGGGTTAGTGTTAATATTATTAAAATTAGTATTAAGGTTGGGGTTAGCATAAATATTAGGGTTAGGGTTAGGGTTAGTAATAGAATTAGAATTCGGGTTGGGTTAGAGATAAAATTAGGAATAGAGTTGGGGTTATCATTAGGATAGGTTGGGATTAGCAGGGGGATTAGGGTTAAGGTTAGGATTAGAGATATAATTAGGATTAGGGTTAGAGAAAGAATTAGGGTTAGGGCTAGGAATAAGATTAAGATCAAGATTAGGGTTAGAGATAGAATTAGGTTTAGAGTTGGGGTTAGTGTTACTATTAGGATTAAGGTTAGGGGTAGGGTTACAAATAGAGTTAGGATAGGGTTGGGTTAGCATTAGGGCTAGGGTAAGGATTACATATAGAATTAGATATTATTAAAATTAATTAGGGTAACGGTTAGTGTTATTGTTGGGGTAAGCATTATGATTACATGGTTAGGGTGATGATAGAGATACAAATAAGGATCAAGGGTACGATTAGAGTTAGGGTTAGAGATAGAATTAGGATCAAGGTTAGAGATAAAATTAGGGTTATAGTTAGAATTAAGGTTAGGATTAGGATTAGGGTTATAGTTAGGGTTAGAGATAGAATTAGGATCAAGGTTAGAGATAAAATTAGGGTTATAGTTAGAATTAAGGTTAGGATTAGGATTAGGGTTATAGTTAGGGTTAGAGATAGAATTAGGTTTAGGGTTGGGGTTAGTGTTACTATTAAGATTATGGTTAGGGTTATAGTTATAAATAGAGTTAGGATTAGGGTTGGAGATCAAATCAGGAGTAGGGGTAGATTAGGGTTCAATCAAGGTTTAATTAAGGTTAATATTTTAATGAAGTTAGAGTTAAATTAGAGTTATGATTAGGATTAGAGTTTAAATAGGGTTAGGGTTAGGGTTTAATTTATATTGGGTTTAATTTAGAGTTAGGGTTAGGTTTGGGGTTCATTTAGGGTTATACAATAAATATTTGGGTTAGGGTTAGGGTTTTAGGATAAAACTTGGGGTTATAATTAGGGTTAGGGTTAGATTTAGGATGAAGATTACACATTAAGGTTAGCTATAGTATTGGAATATTGATTATAATTAAGTTTACACTTATGGTTATAATTAAGGTTAACTTAGGGTTAGGGTTTAGTTGAAGTTAAGGTTAGGGTCTAATTAAGCTTAGGGTTCACTTAGGGTTAGGTTTAGAGTTCAAATAGGATTATTGTTCAATTACAATTAAGATTCAATTTAGGTTGTGGTTTAATAAGGGTTAGGATTAGGGTTCAATTTAGCTTAGTGTTTAATAAGGGCTAGGGTTAGTCTTAGGGTAAAATCATGCAAGTGTAAATTATTCTATGTGGGTGTATATATGAATTTATGTGTGAAATTAAATTTTTAGTTATGGAGTTAATATTTTTAAAACTTAAAGATTTAAATTTGCTTGTTCTTAGTTTTTGATGTTAGATTTTTAGTAAGGAGTTGATGGTGTTTGCAATTTTTTTTGAATCATAGGGGTCATGTTTTTTGCAGATAGATTTGTCAACAAATCAAATTAATGATTTTAGAATGATGATATAAAACAATAAGCAAACATGCAATGTGTTTTTATGATGTTGATGTAATGTTGATATAATGTTGATATAATCAAATTCTTTATCCTTTTGTAATTGAATTCTAAATGTGGTAAGGTTTACAATTTTTAAAAATGAATTTTAGGTTTCAAGTTTAGATTTGCAAGCACATGAATGATGACAATAAATTCTACACCTAGAAATATTAACCCTATTCTTGATCTTAACCGTAATTCTAATCATGACCATAACTCAAACCCTACCCCTAATCCTAATTCTATCTCTAACCTTAACCCTAATCCTGACCCTATATCTAACCCTAACCCTAATTATAACCCTAATCCTAATATTGACCCCAACCCTAATCCTAATTCCATCTCTAACTCTAATCCTAAACTTGTTCCAATTCTATCTCTAACCCTAACCCTAACCCTAATTGTAACCCTATCTCTAACCTTAACCCTAATCTTAACCTTAATCCTAACACAAACTCCAACTCTAATCCTAATTATATCTCAAACCTTGACCCTAATCCTAACCTTGATCCTAATGCTATCTCTAACTCTATTCTTGTCTCTAACCCCAACCTTAATCATAACACTAGCCCCAACCCTATACTAACCCTAATCATAATTATTTCTCTAACCATAGCCCTAATCCTAAGAAGGTAACCCTAATCCTAATGCAAACCCAACTATAATCGTAATTCTATCTCTAACCCTAACTTTTAACCTTAATTTTGACCCTATCTTTAACCCTAATCCTATTGAAAACACTAACCCTAACCCTAACCCTAATCCTATCACAAACCCCAACCCTAATCCTAATTCTATCCCTAACCCTAGTCTTGACCCTATATGTAACCCTAACCCTATCCCTAACCCTAATATTAACCCTAACCCTAACCCCAACCCTAATCTTAATTCCATTTCTAACCCTAATCCTAACCTAATTCCTAATTATATCTCTAACCCTAACCCTAACCCTAACCCTAATCTTAATCCTAATCCTAACCCTAAGCCTAATCATTATCTTAACCCGATTCCTAATTTTTATCTCTAACCCTAACCCTAACACTAATTGTAGCCCTATATCTTTTCCTAACCCTAAACTTAGCCCTATTCCTAACACAAATCTTGACTCTTATCCTAATTCTATTTCTAACCCTAAACATAACTATAACCCTAATTCTCACACCATCTATAATCCTAAGCCTAATTCTAACACTATCTCTAACCCTAACCCTAGCCCTAATTGAAACCTATCTCTAACCCTAACCCTAAGCTTAAACCTAATCCTAATACAAACCCCAACCCTAATCCTAATTTTATCTCTAACCCTAATCTAACCCTTTAACCCTAACCATAACCCTAATGCTAATACTATCTCTATGTCTAACCATATCTTTAATGCTATCCCGAACCCTAATCCTATAACCATGATCATAATTTTATCTCTAACCCTAACCCTAATCCTAATTCTATCTCTAATCCTAATCCTAACCCTTACTTTAACCCTAACTTTAATCCTAATGCTAACCCCGACCCTAATCTTAGTTTCATCTCTAACTCTAATCCTAACCATGTTCTTATTTCTTTCTGTAAACCATAATTGTACCTTATCTCTAAACCTAACCCTAAGCTTAACCCTAATCCTAATGCAAACCCCAACTCTAATCCTAATTCTCTCTAACCTTAACCTTAACCCTAATCGTAACATATCTCTAACCCTAACCCTAATCCTAACTCTAACCCCAACCCTAATTCTAACCCTAATCATAATTATTTCTCTAACCCTAATCTTAAACCTAAAGTTGACCCTATCTCTAAGCCTAATCCTAAGCAGGTAAAGCTAAATGTAATGCAAACCCCAACCATAATCCTAGTTCTATTCTAACCCTAACCCTAACCTTAATTCTAACCCTATATTTAACCCTAAAATATCTATAATTTAAATCTAACCCTAATCCTAACCCTAAGCTACCCTAATCATAATTCTATCTCTAAGCCTAACCCTAATCCTAATCTTGACCCTATCTCTAACCTTAATTGTAGTTAAATTTTAACTCTAATTGAGCCCTAATCCTAACCCTAACACTAATGCTTACCCTAATTGAACTTTAACCCCAACCCTAACCTTAAGCTTGACCCTAATTGAACCCTTATTGAATTTGTAACCCTAATTGTACCCTTACCCTAACCCTAATGCAAATTGAACAGTAATTGAACTTTAACCCTAACCCTAAGCAAACTCTAAATTTTTATTCTAAAAGTACCTTAGATTCACCTATTTATTGTCATTTATAATTCTTGATGCCTAAAAGAACCCCAAAAATTTACACTTTGTAAGTTTTAATGGACACCTCTTACTCCAACTTAGTGTCTTAATCAACACACTTTTGTGTACAAATTGTATAGATTTCTTCAACTTCTATTTTTGTTCTTCTCAATAGTTTTCTTTACTTGATCTAAATGTGGATTTTTTCTTTTAGATGAAAGAAGATGATTTTCCTTTGCTTGATCTAAATGTGGATTATTCTTTGCTTTCTTTTGTTTCTTATCTAATTCTGATTCATTCACTTGACTAACCAACAAGTCCTGAGATTTTGAAGTCTTGATGAGACCCATTGAGATAAGCTTTTGTTGCTCATGTATCAACATCTCAGAAAATGATGCAAATGAAGGTGTAGTATATGCAGACCCCATAGTCAATCTATGAGTGTGAAAGCTAGAAACAAAAGAAGCATAATCAGGACCAAGTTTGTTCATTGTATTGTAGACCAACTGAATGTCCTTATCAATTCCACATGCTTTACATTGCTCTCTTAGATCATTAACCTTAGTGATGTAGTCTTGGATGTTGTCAAAGTTCTTAGGATCAAGGCTCATCAGTTCATTATCAATCTGATAACCTCTTACTTCATCTGTAGTGCCATACAATGTTTTCAATTTGTCCCAAGCTTCATGAGAATTCTTACATGATTCAATTTGGAACAACAAATTTTGAGAAACAAGTCTACGAAGACACCCAAGAGCTTTGGTATGTTTGATCATCCATTTTAACTTTTTATCTGCATCTGTAGGTTCAGGTACCTTATCTTCAACATATAGAGAGTGACCTTCAGTCATTAGAATACTCCATGCATTTTGATGCCATGTTGAATAATTATATGATGTGAGCAAAGGAACCTTAGAATGATCCATGAAAATGAGAGAGCACAAGCAAACAGATCAAATCAATGCACCAAGAGACCCCCCCAAGAAAAATCTGATTTGGCACTTTATATTTAGTGTGTTTACAGTTGCTAGATGCCCAAAACAACAAGCTAGACTTGATCTTGGTACTTATAGATGCCAAAATAGGCCATAGAATCAAGTCAAATTTTTGGTACAAAATGAGATCAATATGATCATACCACTAAAAAGTACACAAAAAATCATACACTTTCAAAAAAAATTGCTCCAAAAATGTTACTGTAGGAGCAAGCTATGAGCTCCTAAAGTTCCCAAAATGAGAACAAAGCAGTAACACCTGTGAGAATCTGCAATTTATAGAAAAACCAGGAACCAAAACCAAAATATGATTGCACCACTGTGTAGAGCACAAAAAATTAGCCCAAATAATAAACAATTGCTTGAAAAAAGGAGTCAAAATGAGCAAGTTATGGCCTTCCAAAGTTGAATTGCAAAATCAGAAAGCTCATTCGTGAGGGGGGAAAAATATTTTTAGAAATTGCTGACATCAGTAGTCTACTATGCTAAATTTGACGTCCTTCTAGCTGTCAAAAAAAATCCTGCTTAAAATTGACGGTCGTCGGATGGAATCTTCTCAAGATGCTTGGAATATGCTCTGCTAGAATTTTTCCAAAGCTGCCAGTATATTCCTTAAGGCGGTGGAATCTTGATAGTAGGAATATTCTGTACCTTTTCCCTGGATTCTATTATTCTCGCCGCTACTTTTTGAAAAGACTATCAGAGTTTATGACTGATGAGACTGGCGATGTTTGTGCAAAGGAGGCCTGTGTGGGCAAATGAGGACTCACCGCGTGGAAAAATATGAATGGCCACGGTACTACCAATACTTGCGTAGGCACGTACTATCTGCAGTACCCTGCCTATGCAGGGTACTTAGATTTTTTTTTTTGATTTTAAATAAAACTTTTCAAAAAATAAATACCAAAAATTTTGATTTTAAAACCAAATCAATTGAAAATTAAGTTTTTATAAAAAAAAATAAAAAAATTTTCAATCGAAATTTTTAATTTTTTAGAAATTGTACCATGCGCAATAATGATGACCTGGGGCCCGTACAACTCTCTGGGAAATTTTTTTTGCCTCACCAAACAACTGCTCAGATTTGGATGAATTGACAACCGATCTTAGGGTTTTTGGCCCTTCTGGATGCAATGGTAGGGTGAAATTTGACCCAAAATGCTCCAAAATTGCAGCTACCTTCTGGATTTGGCAACCACAGTTCAGCTTCAAACCCTCATAGATTTGGCCTTGTATGTTCGATCTGGATGAAACAAAAGGAAAAATCCACTTTCTCGAACCTTCTGAACGCAATGGTGAGCTTAGATTTGCACTAGCAAGCTCTGATACAAACCTGCAATAGAGAGCCAAAAATGGAATACCCCCAAATCTGGTATCTCTCTTGAGAAAAAGACTCTCCAATGGCACCCAACCCGCTCTGATACCATGTTAGAGCTGAGATATAGCTCTGATACCATGTTAGAATTGACTATGGATGCCAAGACCTAGAGGCCAAATGGAAAGCACAAAAGAGAGATAATAGAATATGACAAGAATAAACTGTATTCTCATCAATATGATTCAATGATATGATGTGATTGTGTATAATGAGAGAGACCCCTTGGTTATATAGCCAAGGTGAGATACAAGATGTCATAGGATTATGACAAGTTTCTTAATCATATGACATGAGACAACTAATCACACTTACCTAGGTTCACATGTGTTACAAGTCAAAAGATAAGATAACAACTAATGACAACTAACACCTTCTAAAAAGATTCCTTCCTAGGACCTAAGTAAACTTAACATGTGTAAATAAGTCCCCTAGTAATGAATTAACTAGGTACAACACTTTATTTACACCAACAACATCCTCCATTTTACCACCAACCTACTTTAGCTATAATAATGATTCATCCATGTGAATTGAGCCTTTTAAATAACTTGATTTTTTTATCATTTGCATATTTTACAAATCAATTTCTCAAAATCTTCTGCCCTTTCGAACTTTCTAGTTCACAAAATCTACCATTATAATTTTTGCTCATAAATTTAAATATTACATTTATAATTTAATTATTAAATGCATATTAAAATTTAATTATTATTTATTATAAAATTAATTAAATACAACTAACCATTTGAACTTCATTGACTTCACCCTTATAATATTTATTACCCATTCATAGGAATCCTCAATGTTATATGCTTTAATACATATATTGTAAAGGTTACACCCTGTTTCTTAGTTACTAGATTTCTTTTACCTTTATGAGTAAATATGATATTGAATGCAAATCATGAATTTGATATGTTACACTCCATTGTGGGATTACCGAATGTTTTAATACATGATTATGTTTTGTATATTCTGATGGAAAATATGATGAATGAATATATTTTGCAATATGATTGCTTTATACTTTGATGATGCAAATGATATATGATGTAAATGAATTTCATGTTATCGGCTAACTACCTTTGTGATGCACTAAGTTGGATGTAGGAAGTATCAAGCCCTTCAATGAGGAGAGGGAGAGTATCACCTAGGAGAGGAGCTTGGTATGGTAACCACTCATGTGCCTATTTGAGCTATCACACACTCATGGCCTAGTTAAGTCAAGTTAAGTCGAGTCAGTTTGGGAATTGGTAAGTAAACCCTTGGTCATAATCTTAGATAATTGGAATGATTGTGTGGTCGTCTTTGATTTCTATGGTTGTTTCTTTGGTTTGAATTAAGGTGATTGAATCTTTGTATTGGGAATATGATCATCTTCATGTATTTGATATATATGTTAATCGATATGTATATACATTAAATGTATATATGTATGTATGTGATAACAAATGCATATGGTCATATGCGTGTATGCGCACACGTAGGTAGAAATACTTACATGTATTTATAGATAGGACATACACATGAGAAATCGATTGAATACACACACACACACATATATACACACACTTAGTTTATAGACTTATCAATAAATAAATATATATATATATATATATGTGTGTGTGTGTGTGTGTGTGTGTGTGTGTGTGTGTGTGTGTGTTATTACTATTAAATATTAAATAGTGGTATATTTGTATATATTAATATATATGGATATATGTACGTATTCGATAATGCATGTATACATACATATGCATATATTAATATATGTAAATACATTTGAAATATATATTTATATGACTGACAACTAAATGGTTTTAATATATATACATTAATACATATATATATTATAATGGTTGCACATTATAATATATAAACAAATATTAATATATATATATATATATATGATTATATATTGGGTAAAATGAATAGAAGCCAACACATATGTAATGTGAGGTATGTGAATAATGCAATGCTTATATAAAGCAAATATATTAAACAAAGTTTTAATGCTACACATATATTAGTGAGATATATTAATAAAATATAAGCATATTATTAATGATATAAAGAGTGTGGATAGATCCACATTATGTGTTAAGAAACTAAGAATTGGTAAGGGGAGTATATGCAACGCTATGACATACACATACCAGATTTTAAAGTACTAATCAATAGCCAGTATCAAATAGGAAAATATTGTGTATACGTTGGATTATAGTGCATGGTATAAGTGCATAAGTTAACAATATATGCACCCTCCATTTTATATACTGAGACCATAGTATAAGCACTTAAGTGTTGCGCTATATAAATGATGACAATGCATTTGAAGGTTAAAGTTATAAGAAATTTAAATATGCTAAGTTTATTTGCCACATGGGAAACATTTGAATGTCATTAAATAAGTCGTGAGTTGTGCCATGCTAAAGTATTGAGATGTAATTAGATTTTAAAGTTGTTGCAAAGTCTCATGTAGGGAATGAGGTGCATAAGATTCAATGGTAACACATTCAAATGTTAAGTTTGTTGAAGCCATGCATAACATGTAAACGACATATGACTTGGTTAGAGCCTTAAGCTAGCTACAAGGTAAAAGTGTTTGTATTGAGTTTTGATGGCTGCCTCCTTTCTAGGCACCATAAGCAAGTGGTGGCAGGTTGCAAAAAGCCATGGTAAGAGCAAGAAACCTATAGGACACCATTGCTTGCTTTGAATGAGTAAAATAATTAAAGTTGGCTGTTTATAAAGGTGACCCGACCATGATAAAGAGGTTGAAGTTGTTGGGACTATATATGTGTTTGCATTTCAATTGTTTGATCAACCACATTTCATTTAAACTTGCTTAGTCAACTCATTTAGAGGAGAAGTTAGTTTTTGTTGTTAAGTGGTGGCAATTGGAAGAGAAAAGGTGGCAGATAGTAGAGCTTGTTTGTAGCAATAAGTTTCTCAATTTTTGGTATAAGTAGAGGCATCCTCTTAACCTTTTGGCATTCGTTCTTTTCATTCAATATTTTAGAGTTTTTGCTATAGTTTTTTTGTGCAAATCATTGCTGAGTGCAATAATGAGAAAAGGGATATTTCTTTGAGAGTTTGTAATTTTCAAGAGTTTTGAGAGATTGGAAAGAGGCTAGGATTGGAGATAGGCTGATCATAGAGGGAGCAACAAGTGTGACTGTGGGAATTAAGCTTAGAAGGAATTTTCTTCATTAGTAGCTATAATTCCAAGCATGATGATTTTACTTCTCTATTATTTTACTAGTGTAGACACATAAAATATACCGATTGATCCTATACACTTGATCCAGATTTTACTAACACCAGTTCGTCTTGAATCATCTCCTTTGCTACCCATTTAATTGAATAATCTGTATTTGATTAAATTCATCACATTCAATCTTTTAATTAAATAAATCAGTTTTATCTAATTAAGTCATCATTTCCCTTTTAATTAAATAATTCATTTTATTTAATTAATCTCAAGGTCATTTCATTTAAATTAAATAAATTTATTGTTATTTGATTTAAAACTAACACCATCTTCTTTAATTAAATAAATCGAAATCTTATTTAATTAAGTCTAAATTCATTTTCTTCTCATTTTGATTAAAATTAATCCAAAATTCAAAGTCAAAATTGTCAAATAAGCTAATCTCCCTCATAATTAATCAAATTTTGATTAATCCTAATCTTAATCCATCCAATCCTCTAGCTTTTGCAACTTGCTCATGAAAATCAATTTAATTAATTAATAAATCTTCAATTTTCATTCAAAAAGGCATCAAAGTGGGAATATTCTCCAAGTTTGAATTCTATCCCCAAAAGTACTTGTCCATCCAACAAGGCATTAAAGGGCTCTTACATGTCCTTTTCTTGAGCCAAGTGGCATTTAATTCATTTATTCTCTCCCTCCAACTTGTCACTTCTCCAAATTTGAATTTCCACCTAATTGCATTAATGTGCACATTCATCCAAATGTGCTTCACCTTTGTCCACTCACATGTTGACAAGTGACATTATGCTATTGGTTGGTGATTTATCCCACATTCATCCATTTTGCTTCATCCTCCATCATTCTCTTCTATAAATAGAAGGCTCTCATTTTGATTTTGGATCCACAACTTTATGCAACATTATTATCTTCAAGTTTTTGAGCAATCTTCATCCATCTTTATCCATTTTCATCCATTTTCATGATTTCATAGCTAGGTTATGGCAAAATTTCATCAAGGAGTATCAACCTTCATCCTTTGATCATCAACCTTGCAAGGAATTGGGAAATTTTTCCACATCAAATTGGCACCAATTCCCCCATGGGATTGAGAGTTTGTTTATTTTGAACAAGATTAGATAGTTTTTATTCATGTTCTTCATTTATTTCTTGTTTTTTATATCTCAAATGAATTTTCATGGGGAATGTTGTTTCTAACTTGCATATGGGACTAATAATGTGTTTGTGTAGGTCTAAGATCCACCATTCATAACTGGTGATATCATTTTGTTTATGAATACATGTGTTGAAGGAAAGATGATTATATGTATGTTAAGCATGCTTGCATGAAATTTGTTAGATTCTTATTTTGGTGAACTTTGATCTTTAATTAATTCTTTTTGGTGAAACCTTATTGGTTGATACCTATATATTTATCCAATATATTGAAATTTATTTGGTTGTGTTTGCTAAACGGGATAACCATAGAGTATTAGTATAATACCAAGGTTGATATAGACCATATGTATGCTTATATGGAATTCTTAGGTTATGATGTTAACCATAATGGTAGTTCATCCTTGACTGGTTACTCATATCTCCTTGAAGGTGTAGACACGTAAAATGTACCGATTGACATTGTGCATCTAATCCTAATCACTGACATCGTTTCATCCTAAATCATCCTTCGGTCTAACCATTTAATCAAATACCCCTATCTAATTAAATTCATCAATATTCCTCTCTTAATTAAATAAACCGGTTATCTAATTAAGTCACCTCTTCTCGATAATTAAATTAACCATTTTTGATCTAATTATCCTATTTAATTAAATAATTAATTTTATTTGATTAAATCTCTTAAGTCTATCTATTAAATTAAATAAATTAAAACATTATTTAGTTTAATCTAACATCATCTCTTTTAATTAAATAAATCAAAATATTTATTTAATTAATCTTTATCACATTCCTCTCATATTTGATTTAAATAAATCCACAAATTTAAGTCAAATAGGTCACATCATTTAACCCCCTTCATTAAATTAATTAACTTTGATTAATTTAATTTCTCATCATGTCCCATCCTCCAGCTTTTACCACTTGCACATGAAAATAGATTTAATTGATTTATTAAATCTCTATTTTCCTCAATGAGGCATCTTTTGGGAATATTCTCCAAGTTTGAATTCAAAATCCAAGTTGACATGTACATCAGACAAGACATTTACTCCATCTTACATGTCCTTTGCCTTGAGCCAAGTGGCATTCAATGCATTTTTCCTTCCCTCTTGCATGTCATTTCAACAAATTCAAAATTCAAAAGTAGGCATTTATTGGCACAATCCTCAAAACTTGCACATCCTCCATCCACTCATAGGTTGACAAGTGGCATCTTGCCATTGGATGAATGTTAGTCCCACATTGCTCTATTTTGGACATTCATCCTTCAATCTCATCTATAAATAAGAGGCTAATCTCCTCATTTGAGCATCCACAATTTGAGTAAACTTACTATGCTCAAATTATTAGCAAATTCCATCCATTATCATTGAATCTTAGCTAGGTTATGCAGATTTTTCCATTGGAGCACTCATTAATCATCAACAAAGTGGATCATTCATCAACATTCATCAACATTGCATCATAGGAATTGGGAAAGGGCCAATTTTCACATCAAATTGGCACCAATTCCCCCATGAGATCATGAGTTTGCTAGTTGAATTAGGATTCAATCTCTATTTTATTGTTTTCTTATTGTGTTCTTCATTTCTTTTCCTAATTTGAACTTTATAAATGGACTTCATGGGGAATCCTTGTTCTTGCTTGCATTCTATATTCTAATGTGTTTGTTCATGTTATTTTGCAGGTATTGGGATTGGGGTTCACACAAAAGGCAAGAGAAAAGTCTATTCCTAGGGTTAGGAAATACATTTAGATATGATTATATTAATAATCAACAATAGGGTTGAAAACGTATTAATGATATATATATATATACATATATTTTTGATTATGCTATTATATTATACTTGTCCAAGAGTCTATACCTTTTCACGGTATTCTAGTCTTAAAGAAAAGGACTTTAAACGTTTCGAAAACCCAAATTCGTATTATGAAGAGGACTTATAGGTGTAGAAGAAAAGACTCCTCTCAAGATGATTTAATGTCATCTGGATTAGATATGAAAATAGTGAACTTTATAAACATGTGAATATTTGAGTCATATTGAAAGAGAGGCTTCATGATTGTTAGGATCACTTGATTGTTACATTAATCTTTGATTGAAGCCATAGGTTAGGATTAACCTATCTGGTTAGATTGATCACTTGATTGTTGATTATACTTTTGAAATTGAGTCATTTAATGTTGTGAGTGGATTATACTTTTGGAATGGATCATGAGGTATGGGAAAAGATATTGCATTGAAGTGCTTTATTGAAATTGTCAGTTTGTGACATTATGTTTACCTGTGTGGTTATTTTGGTTGTTCTTGGGATTGAGATAAATCCATGGATGGGAACTTAACCTAGTTGTTTGGTTAGATCACCTAGACGTACATCACCTTTTAGGTTGAATTTATGTTATGACTGAAAAGAGTATGTGTGCTAATTTACCAAATTGAGCTAAGGGGTGGGTGAACATACGACTACACTTGAAGTACTAAGCGATTATATATATATATATATATATATATAATGTCATGCATGTAGTTTGTAGCCATTGTATGGTAGATCTAGTTATGTAGGACACAACACCATGCTTATGAAGGCTAGTATTATGAGGTTACTGGGCCAATCTCTTCATCAAAGGGTAGGGCCATATTACCAGTTAGGTAGATGTGTAGGGACCGTATTAAGTTTGTGGTTGGTGGAAAAGAGCTTGAGTGATACTCTCCCTCATACAGCTGGAAACCAAAATTTGAAGATGTATGCCCAAGAAGGGACGTCTGGGCCATTTGTACTTTGTTTCATTGAGCTCTTGGAGGCTATGTATGTATTCATGTATCTCTATCTTTATGGAAATTATATTCGGAAAAATATTATCATTACAGGGTATTATGTAATATAAAATCATTACTTTGGATTGTGTAATGTTTCTTTATAAATGCAATGGAGGTTTCAAATGGGATTATTTTGAATGTGCATCTTGATATTAATATAGAAAGGAAAAAATTTATTGCTATGAGTTGGTAAACATAAACTGTTGACATGTGGGTTAAAACATAAGTAAAATCAAAGTGTAAACATTGGGCTTGTTACATGTGGTATCAGAGCTACCAGGTTTAGCTCTAGAACCTATGAGCTCATTACATATAAGTGATATGCAAAAAATTATTAGTGGATAGTGTTTGAAAGATTCTTATGCCAAGATGGTAGGAAAGAAAGAACAAGGAAACAAAAGAAAGTCATTTTTCTTGGAACTTTTCTAAATTTGGGACTAGGAAAGAATCATCCCTAGAGGTCAAAACTCCTAAAACAACTCATTGTGAGACACCCTTGGATTGTAGAAATTATGCAATAGGGTTGAGTAGCAAGGCTATGGAGGATTACCTATGAGTACCTTCACCCTTCAAAATTATTTAAATGGTTGTAAGGGTGAGAAATAACCGAAGTGATCTCCTCTTTCTAATAAACACTTGTAGTTTCAAAGAGTCAAGGATCATGGATTAAATAAGGATACTATGAATATAGTTTAAGTCTACTTGTACTTCAAGAAACTAATTGTTAGCATAAGTTAGAAACTTTTGATGAAGAAGAAAAGTTATCATATTGTGAATCTGAACCAAATAGAGAGGTATCCAGGAGACATGATAACCTTCTAAGAATCTTGATTGAAACAAGATTAAAATCTTGCAATGATAATCAAAATAAAGAATGAAATTTGATACCTTAGAATAAAGGTTAGAGACCAGAATGGGTCAGAAAGAGAAGCAAACCACGAAGGATAAAATTGGACACGATTCCACCAATCAAAATGGGCAAGGTCAATTTCGAATCAAGACTAAAAAATGAGAAAGAAACCGAATAACCCTTGAAGTTTCTAAGATTATGAGAAATATGAAATCACCAAGAACTTGGAAAAAATTTCCTTGAAAGAGGATTGCAAAGAAAAATATTGGATAGTAAAATGGACTATTCAGACAAGGGCTTGGTTAGAGCTTAGTTTGGTTGAAGTTCAAATTAATCTTACAAGCCTATTAAACTTGTGTTTAGTCCTTTAAAAGATCATGTGAAGATGATCTAGAGATAAGTTTGATATGGAAGAAGAATATGTTGTCAAATCGAAAGAATAATTTGGGAAAATTGTAAGTAAAACCTTTATTTGACTTTATTTGTATGTTTTGGTACTTTAAATCATCAAAGATGATTCATAAGGAGGGAAGTATGTTACACCCTGCTTCTCAGTTACCAAATTTCTTTTACCTTTATGAGTAAATATGACATTGAATGCAAATCATGACTTTGATATGCTACACTCCATTGTGGGATTACCAAATATTTTAATACATGATTATGTTTTGTATATTTTGATGGAAAATATGATGAATGAATATATGTTGCAATATGATTGCTTTAATACTTTGATGATGCAAATGATATATGATACAAATGAATTTCATGTTATCAGCTAACTACCTTTGTGATGCACTAATTTGGATGCAAGAAGGATCAAGTCCTCTAATGAGGAGAGGGAGAGTATCACCCAAGAGAGGAGCTTGGTATGGTAATCGTTAATGTGCCTATTTAAGCTATCACACACTCACAACCTAGTTAAGTCAAGTTAAGTTGAGTCAATTTGGGAATTGGTAAGTAAACCCTTGGTCATAGTCTTGGATAATTGGAATGATTGTATGGTTGTCTTTGATTTATATGGTTGTTTCTTTAGTTTGAATTAAGGTGACTGAATCTTTGTATTAGGTATATGATCATCATGATACTGCTATCAGGATTCAACTTTATAGTTTTATGAGTCAAAATCATTGACCCATGTTTCATGAGTTGAGGTTCACAAGAACCCATCTCTCATGATAATTAATGGTCCACTTAGCACTCATCACATCTAGGTGATGCTCACATGTGTGAAGCACTGGGCCTTCCCGGGAGGTCACCCATCCTAGTACAACTCTAGCTCAAGCACACTTAACCATAGGTTTTCCCCAATGTCAAGCCTGCTTAGCTTGCATATATATAATCATCTTCATGTATTTGATATATATGTTAATTAATACGTATATACATTAAATGTACATATGTATATATGTGTTTATGCAGTAACACATACATATGGTCATATACATGTATGCACACACGTAGGTAGAAATACTTAGTATACACATATACAAATAGGACATACACATGGGAAATTGATTGGATACACACTTATATATACACTTAGTATATATACTCATCGATATATATATATATATATATATATATATATATATATATATATATATATATATATATATATATATATATATATATGCTATTTTTTTTGATTGGTAAAGGCAGGTATAACCTGCATGATTGTATTTATTCATTAGAAGAAAATCACAATGAAAAAAAGTGTCCAGAAACACTTTTAGCAAAAGAAAAAATACTTTAACCTCCCCCATAACCCAACAAACTTCCCCTCCTCAACAACCTAAAAACAATAGAGGCATAGTTAAGCAAAAACAAAAACTGTAAACATTTCAAAAAATTACTAGCAACCTATTTGCTAGTTTTCCTCTTGTCATGAGAGCGTAGAATCATGTTGAAATCTGCCTCCCTCTTCTTCTTCTTTTTCCTCTAGACCTTATGCCAAATATCCTCTAGATCCCCTTCCCATGAAGGTTCGCCCATATCCTCAGCCAAAATGCTCTTCACCTCTAAAGAATCTATGCTCTTACACTCCACTCTTCCTCCCAACCCACCCTTTGGATCGCTGCCCTGCTCTTTCCCAACCACAAAAACCCCTAACCCTGCAAACTTCGGTGAAGGATCTTTAGAAGCTATTAAAATTGGTCCCTCTGTCGTTTTAGGTTTTTTCTCCATTACAGAATCACCCAACTCTTCTTTTTCCACCGAATAGTGATGTGGAGACACCTCTTTCCCCCATGTTTCCTGAGAAACCATCTTATGCTGGGAACAATGCTCCGCAATGTGCCCCGTGCTGAAACAACACCAATAGTAGAACAACACACCTTCATAATCTATCAATTGCTTCCACTCCCTACCAAAAAATTTCAAGGTAACAGCCTCAGGGAGATCTTTTGTGATGTCCATTTCAACAAGAATGAGTGCATAAGTAGTGTGCAAAAAGTTAATATACCCCTCATCAACACCCAAGAATTTCCCCAGTGTATTGCCAATGGCTTCAAAGCACTATTCAAACCAAAAATATAAAGGAAGATTCAAAAGCCTTACCCAAATAGGAACCAAACCAAAGGGTTCAAAAATTGGGTTGAAATCTAGATGCCAGGGTTTAAGCATTAGCATATATTTGTCCTCCCAGCTCCATTGATAATCACACAACACAACATTCCTATCCTTCTCATTGTAAAAAATGACCACACAAAATCCTTTCACATTAGGATAGATTTGAACATCCCCCTCTAGCATTGGACGCCATGTCTTAGAGATCCATTTATGTAGGTCTGCAAGACCTAGCTAGAATCCCCTAAACCTGCTAATCGACCCTAACTCCGCAAAATACTTTGCATTCTCCCCCACTTCGTTGGCAATGCCATCATCAAACAAGACCTTTGGGGATTCTGCCGCACAACTTAAAGGCTGCAACTCCTTCGTCGAAGTTAGCTGCTTTGAATCTTCTCCCAGAAACACTCGCTCATCCCTTCTCTTCATACAAAAATCATGCTGCTTGGTTGACATTCTAGCCCCGCATCATGTAGCCTCACGCCTAGGACGAGCCCCAAAAGAGGGTCATTTTTGAAACCCTACCAACTTTGAATCCCTAAACTCCCACCCCTGCTCAACAAATTTTTTTCCACCCTACACAACATCCGTGAAAGGGCGATGCCACAAGCCTACAAATCGAGCAAACACAATATGACTATGCCTTGATCCACCATGAGAAAAACTAGCTGCCACTGTCGAGCCATAGGGCAGAGAAGAAGCCATCACAAAAAAAAAAAAAATTATTTCATTTTTTATATATATATGCTATTATTATTAAATATTAAATAGTGGTATATTTGTATATATTAATATATATGGATATATGCATGTATTCGATAATGCATGCATACATACATACATATATTAATATACGCAAATACATTTTAAATATATATTTATATGGCTAGCAACTAAATGGTTTTAATATATATACGTTAATACATAAATATATATTATAATGGTTGCACATTATAATATATATATATATATATATATATATATATATATATATATATATATATATATATATATATATATATATATATATATATATATAGTAAAATGAATAGAAGCTAATGCATATGTAATGCGAGGTATGTGAATATTGCAAAGCTTATATAAAGTGAATACATTAAGCAAAGTTTTAACGTTACACATATATTGGTGAGAGTTATTAATAAATTATAAGTATATTATTAATGATATAAAGAGTGTGAATCGAGCCACATTATGGGTCAAGAAACTAAGCATTGGTAGGGGAGTATATGCCATGTTATGGCATATATACATAGAAGATTTTAAAGTACTAATCAATTGCTAGTAAAAAATAGGAAAATATTGTGTATGGGTTGGATTATAGCACATGGTATAAGCGCATAAGTTAACAATATATACAACCTCGATTTTATATGTTGAGACCATAGTATAAGAACTTAAGTGCTGCACTATATAAATGATGACAATGAATTTGAAGGTTAAAGTTACAAGCAATTTAAATATGTTGATTTTATTTGCCACGTGGGAAACATTTGAAAGGAATTAAATAAGTAGTGAGCCACACCATGTTAAAGTATTGAGATGCAATTAGATTTCAAAGTTGTTGCAAATTCTTACGCAGGAAATGAGACGCATACGATTCAATGGTAACACATTCAAATGTTAAGTTTTCTAAAGCCACACATAACATGTAAAAGGCGTATGACTTGGTTAGAGCCTTAGGTTGGTTGTAAGATAAAATTGTTTGTATTGAGTTTTGTTGGCTGCCTCCTTTCTAAGCACTATAAGCAAGTGGTGGAAGGCTACAAAAGCCATAGTAAGAGCAAGAAACCTGTAGGACACCATTTCTTGCTTTGACTAAGTAAAATAACTAAAGTTGGTAGTTTATACAGGTGACTTAGCCATGATAAAGAGGTTGAAGTTGTTGGGACTGCATCTGTGTTTGTATTTCAATTGTTTGATCAACTACATTTCATTTAAACTTGCTTAGTTGACTCATTTAGAGGAGAAGTTGGTTTTTTCTATTAAGTGGTGGTAATTGGAAGAGAAAATGTGGTGGATAGTAGAGCTTGTTTGTAGCAATAATTTTCTCAATTTTTGGTATAAGTAGAGGCCATCTCTTAACCTTTTGGCATTCTTTCTTTTCATTCAATCTTTTAGGGTTTGTTGTTGTAGTGTTTTTTTTCAAATCATTGTTGAGTGTAATAGTGAGAAAAAAGAGATTTCTTTGAGAGTTTGTAATTTGTCGAGAATTTTGAGAGATTGGAAAGAGGCTAGGATTTGAGATAGGCTAATCATAGACAGAGCAACAAGCGTGACTTTGGGAATTAATCTTAGAAGGTAGTTTCTTCATTGGGAGCTATAATTTCAGGCATGCTAATTTTACTTTTCTATTCTTTTACTATTGATATCATTTTTTTTATGAATACAAGTGTTGAGGGAAAGATGATTATATGTATGTTAACCATGCTTGCATGAACTTTGTTAGATTCTTATTTTGGTGAACTTATATGATCTTTGATCAATTCTTTTTGGTGAAACCTTATTGGTTGATACCTATATATTTATCCAATATATTGGAATTTATTTAGTTGACTTTGCTAAATGAGATAACCATAGAGTATTAGTATAATACCAAGGTTGATATAAACCATATGTATGCTTATATGGAATTGTTAGGTTATGATTTTATGCCAACCATAATGGTAGTTCATCCTTGATTGGTTACTCATATCTCCTTGAAGGCAGGAGAAAAGTCTATTCCTAGGGTTAGGAAATACATTTGGATATTATTATATTAATAATCAACAATAGGGTTGAAAAAGTATTAATGATATATACATATATTTCTTATTATGCTGCTATATTATACTTGTCCAAGAGTCTATACCTTTTCACAGTATTCTAGTCTTAAAGAAAAGGACTTTACGTTTTGGCAACCCAAAGCCGTATTATGAAGAGGAATTATAGGTGTAGAAGCACAAAATCCTCTCAAAATGATAATGTCCTTCAGATTAGATATGAAATTAGTGAACATTATAAACATGTGAATATTAGAGTCATATTGAAAGACAAGTTTCATGATTGTTAAGATCACTTGATTGTTGCATTACTCTTTGATTGAAGCCATAGATTAGGATTAACCTATCTAGCCAAATTGATCACTTGATCATTGATTATACTTTTGAAATGAAGTCATTTAATGTTGTGATTATACCTTTGAAATAGAGTCATTTAATGTTGTGAGTGGATTATAATTTTGGAATGAATCATTAGGTATGGGAAAACATATTGCATTGAAGTGCTTTATTGAAATTGTTAGTTTGTGATGTTATGTTTACCTGTGTGGTTATTTTGGTTGTTCGTGGGATTGATATAAATCCATGGATAGGAGTAACCTCGTTGGTCAGTAAGATCACTTAAATGTACATCACCTTTTAGGTTGAATATATGTTATGATTGAAAAGAGTATGTGTGGTCATTTACCAAATCGAGCTAAGGGGTGGGTGAACATACGACTATGCTTGAAGTACTAAGCGATTGTGTATATATATATATATGGAATCTTTGGCCAAAGTAGTGTAAGTAGCCACTGATTACACTTGTCGGTTCATTGTGAGCGAGGTTTACACACTAGGTTGGGACTGTCATGCATGTAGGTTGTAGCCACTGTATGGTAGCTCTAGTTATGTAGGACACAACACAATGCTCAGGAAGGCTACTATTATGAGGTTACCAGGCCAATCTATTTTTCGAAGGGTAGGGCCATCTTACTAGTTAGGTAGATGTGCAAGGGACCGTAGTAAGTTTGTGGTTTGCAAAAAATCGCTTGAGTGATACTCTCACTCATATAGTTGACAACCAAAATTTGACGATGTATGCCCAAGAAGGGACATCTGGACCATTTGTACTATGTGTCATTGATCTCTTGGAGGCTATGTATGTATTCATGTATCTCTATTTTTATGGAAATTGTATTTAGAAAAATGTTATCATTACATGGGATTATGTAAGATGAAATCATTACTTGGGATTATGTAATGTTTCTTTATAAATGCAATGGGAGTTTGAAATGGGATTATTTTGAATGTGCATCTTGATATTAATATAGAAAGGATTTTTTTTATTGCTATGAGTTGGTAAACATAAACTGTTCACATGTGGGTTAGAACATAATTAAAATCAAAGGGTAAAACATTGGACTTGTTATAGTAAAGAGATTGCTACCCCATTTCAATGTTATATACTTTAATACATACATTTTAAAGAGATTGCTACCCTATTTACTATTTTTAGGAAGGAAAAAGACTATAATATAACACTCTTTAGAATTCATGCTGAATTAGAAGAAATAACAATATTTAATGATATATAAGCCTAAAGAATACAATCTATGGACATCTTCATAGTGAGATAAATTGTAAAACCATGTTAAGTGAGAGTACTTCCTTAAAACACTACCACCTACAACTTGCAAAAAAGAACACCACTTGTTGATCCATATTTTTTTTTGCACTTACCTACCTATAATGGTGGATAAGTTGCACACCCCCTTATTATCATTATAATATCTTTAATATATCAAAGTAGAGTATGAATCTTTCTACAAAACAACTGAGAAAAAAGATAATCTGTGAATAGGAACGACCTTAACTCAACCAACCTTCTTGAGTTGCAGAGCTTTACTGCAAGAAAATAAATGTTTCATGAGCATATCACCCAGGCCTCGACAAAGAGCCGAATTTTATGGAAATCTCTATGCTACAAATTTATGTCAGTTAACTTAAAGAGAAAAACAAAGTCAGGCTAGAAATTCCACTGTAGATTTTATTCTTGTGATGAGGTAGAGACCCCAGAAACTCCATGCACAACCTCCTAGAATCCACTTGTGCCACGAGCTTTGTGCATTTCATCATGTTGAACCATTTTTTCTATAATCTCTGCATTTTTGCGCTCTCTGAAATCTCCAACACTGACCTTGAAATATATGATACTAGTATAGACCCCTTCTGAAACATCTGAAGTAGTAAATTTAAATCATGGAGATCCAAGGAGAAAAGGAATCAAATGGTATTGAGATTTCAACTATTAAAACTAGTTAAAAAATATATAAATGTGAAATTTTTTGAACAACCATTGAAAATAACATCTATGCACACACTTTCTCAAAGCCAAAAACATAACATACCCAAAATTTTAAATCCCATTCTGAATCAATCTCTACCAAGAATTCAACTCGGATAAAAAGAAAATAAAAAACTAAAGAGAACCCAAAAAAGAATGAAGGATTGGAGACGTTCTTATGCCCTTCCCTTCAAAAATTGGTGCCAAGGGTAAATGCAAGTGCGCACACACACCATCTAGAATGTTGTTGAAGAACAATATAGTCTCTCTTCAGTTTCACACGCTACCTGATGGATACACAAAACTTCTATTGAGAACACCAGAGAACACATATAGATTATGGATCCATATAAATGCACAACAAAATAATGTAACATCGAAGACAATTTCTTGCTCTACCACTTTTATCACTCTTCCAACCTAAGTGCTTAATCTTCTACATTGTTTGATTATGCATGAGGTGAGTTGTAACGACAAACAATCTCCTCCACTTTCATGTTGAGTGCCAACAATGCACATCAAAATAAATTCAAAGGATAAAAATTTACAAGCATTTGATGCTGCCACTGTAGGACACCTCTCAACATTATTAATTGATTTTAATGGACATCTGCATTTTATTCTTCATAGAAATTGGTTTCTTTAGGGCTAAAAATTAGAATACTTCATTACCCGTCCCTTATAATAATATAATATAGTTCTCCCACGATATTTTGGTTTAATTATGCACTTAATATAGGTATTCTTTTGATATGAATCGACCTTTCAACATCATAACTGATATTTGGGCATTGATACTAAATACTTTCATTCACTCCAAACAACCATCATTGTGAATACAAACATTGTTATATTTAAACTTCATCAAAGTTCCATCCTCACAACTCCCTGAAATTGCAAGTGTTGCATTAATAAATTTAATGTCTTAACTACTTGGTTTATTTAGACTTTTTACAGATTTGGGGCTCTTGTAACTTAGACTGAAACTACACCAAAGACTTGGAAATTTCTATGTATTCAATAACCTGAATTTGCAAAATACTTGAAATTTATCTTTCAAGAAGACACCACAATTTTTTCCAAATATCGTCCAATGTGAACTTTGGATTAAGTCCACCTTAAAAGATGAATTGGGTTTTCGTCCAACCCACCTGCTCAAGGGTTTCCTTCCAGGTTTTCTAAAGATGTACTTCCCAATTTAATTCCCCATAATAATTTCCAAGATAACAATGAATTCAATTCCACCACCTTTATAATCTGCCACCTTTTTGTTAGGGTTAGAAAGGAAGATATCTAACAATTAAATGCAGATTTAAGTAATAAATAGAGAAACCAAAAACACACAGAATAAATTATAACAAAGAATTTAACGTGGTTCACCCAATTTTGGCTACATCCACCAAACCACAACCATCTAATGATTTTATTATCCAGTGCAAAAAACCTATTACAATCTTGCGAATAATCACATTTTTCATTATACTATAACACCCATCCGAACCCCTTTTTAACAAGCTTAGAAGCTTCTAGATTTTTGGGTTCTACAAAATCGAATTTTTTTTTTTGGTTGATTTTTCCCTTTTTCGGTGATGACGTGAAAAAGTAGGAGGAAATTTTTTCTCGGGGGCTGCCGCTCGGGGCCCGTCCCAGCCCCGGACCTCGGCAAGGATACATGTCGGGGTGTATAGTATACCATGGGCTATACAATATAGCATGATCAGTCACCACATACCAACAATCTCCCACTTGGAGACTGATCAGGCTCCACACCAACACAATCTCCCACTTGGAGATTGATCCTGGACGACACTATTGTAGTTACAGCTCCCACTGGAAATAAGTACCTTGGACCCTGCTGCTTTGTTATACTTGAATTCAACCTTGAAGGCCAACTGAAGGTGAAGAGGAGCCCAGCTTCTCCCTTGTCACTGCCTTCATAAACATATCCGCTAGATTGACATCTGTATGTATCTTGTCCAGCTTGACCTATCCATCCTCCAACACCGACCGAATGAAATGATATCTCAACTGTATGTGTTTTGTTTTACAATGCAAAGCAGAATTCTTTGCAAGATGTATAACACTCTGGCTGTCTGTAAACAAGTAATTTCTAGCCTATTATTTTTCCAACTCATCCATGAAAAGTTGCACCCATATCATCTCATTTTTTGCCTCTGTTGCAGCAACATACTCTGCCTCTGTGGTGGATAAAGCAACCACCTTTTGCAATCGAGAAATCCAACTCACTGCTATCCCACCAACTATAAATACATAACCTATGGTACTCTGCCTGGTATCTATATCTCCTGCCAAATTTGAGTCAACATAGCCTTTTAAATTAGTGTTAGATCCCCTAAAACATAAACGTTTATTGGATGTACCTCTCAAGTACCTGAGAATCCATTTTACCGCATTCCAATGCTCAACTCCGGGATGACTCAAATACTTGCTAACAAATCCTACGACATGTGCAATATCCAGTCTCGTGCATACCATGGCGTACATTAAACTGCCTACAGCTGAAGCATATGGTATTTTGGACATTTTTTCTTCCTCCTTTTGTGTCTTTGGACACATATCCTTGGTCAATTTAACATGACTAGGAAAAGGTGTGATGATAGATTTTGCATTCTCCATATGAAATCTTTACAACACCTTTTTAACATAATTAGCTTGAGATAAAAACAATTTTCTGTTTTTCCTATCTCTACAAATTTTCATACCAAGGATTTGTTTTGCTGCCCCCAAATGCTTCAGAGCAAAATATTTTACTAACTGTTGTTTTAGCTCACTTATGTGATCCATGCTAGACCCTGCTACAAGCATGTCATCAACATATAAACACAAAATAATGTAGTTGTCATTATCCAACCTCTTAAAATAAACGTTATTATCAGAATTACACCTGTTGTAGCCTTGCTCAGCCATAAAACTATCAAATTTCAAGTACCATTGCCGAGGTGCTTGCTTCAAGCCATTTAAACTTTTATTCAATTTGCACACTAGTTTCTCCTTACCTTTGACCTCAAATCCTTGTGGCTGTTCCATATATATTTTCTCTTCCAAATCACCATGGAGAAAAGTTGTTTTAACATCAAGTTGTTCTAAATACAAATATTCAGTAGCCACAATACTTAAAACAATATGAATAGAAGTCATTTTAACAACTGGAGAAAAAATCTCATCAAAATTAATACCCTTTTTCTGTGCAAATCCCTTTATAACTAATCTGGCTTTAAATCTCTTCTTACCTCCATCCTCCTCCTATAAACCCATTTGTTTGGTAAAGCCTTTTTACCTACAGACAACTTGCATAATTCCCAAGTCCGATTTTTCAACAAGGAGTCCATTTCTTCTTCTATTCCATGCTCCCATTGAACCTTGGTATCCACCTACATAGCTTCATCATAATATTCTGGTTCACCAGCATTGGTTAACAAAATAGTATACAAGGAGGGAGAGAATCTTTCTGGAGGTCTACTTATCCTTGAAGATCATCTAACATTCATAGGAGTTTGTGGTAATTGTTGTTGTTTCCCAACATGAGGAACCACTGAAACATCATTGTTTGAAATATCATCCAACACTGCATAATCATTTTCTTTATTCTCATACTATAGTAACAGATCTTTGTACAACACTTTCTCATTGAATATGACATCCCTGCTTCTCACAATTTTCTGATTTTCAAAATTCCAAAGCCTATAACCAAATTCATCAATTCCATATCCAACAAATATGCATTTCTTTGATTTTGCATCAAGCTTGTTCTATTTTCATAATCTACATGTGCAAATGCTTCACAACCAAAGGTTTTGAGAAAATAATAACTCGCCTTCTTACCTTTCCATGCTTCCTCTGGAATACCACAACTCAAAGGATTAGAGGGACCTCTATTAATTAAATAAACAACAATGTTTACAATCTTTGCTCACATTTTTAAAGGCAACCCAACATGTAATCTCAAAGTCCGCGCACGCTCCATTATTGTTCTATTCATGCACTTAGCCACTCCATTTTCCTGTGGAGTCCTTGGAACCATTTTCTGCCTATGAATACCATTAGAGGAACAATAATCTTCAAACTCTTTGCTGCAATACTCACCACCATTATCAGATTTGAGACATTTTAGCTTTTACCCGTCTCATTCTCAACCAAGCTTCTCCATTTTTTAAAAGTTTCAAATACATCAAATTTCTGCCTAAGGAAATAAATCCATACCTTCCTAGTTGTATCATCAATGAATGTAATATAATACAAAGAGCCACCGAGAGAATATACCTGAGCTAGTCCCCATACATCCGTATGCACAAGCTCCAATTTCCCATCTTTCTTTTGCTTCCCATCTTTGAGAAAAATTACTCTCTTTTGTTTTCCATACACACAACTTTCACAAAAATCCATATTAACACATTTTAGACCTGGTAAAACATTATTTGAGTGAAGTACTTTCATACCTTTTACACTCATATGCCCAAGTCTATTATGCCACAGTGCTGATTCAGAGTCCACAACAACTGTACGATCTTCTACCTGCTGAACTACAACAACTGTTCCTAAACATTGACCTTTTTTCGTAACAATTAAAGTAGAATGAACAATATGACCTGTACAAAGATATAAGGTACCTACTTTTACACCTTTTGCTACCACTAAGACACCCTTTGTGACCTTCCAATTTTTATCAATAAATGTAACAACACAACCTTCATTATCTAGTTGCCCTGCTGAAATTAAATTTTTGCTTAACTTTGGAACATGCCTTACCTCATGTAGTAGCCAATGATTCCTATTCTGTAACTTAATCTTGATTCTTCCCTTTCCAACAATCTGACAGGGTTCGTTATCTCCTAAATAAACTAGCCCAAAATTCCCTTGGACATAATCAAGAAAATAAATTCTATGGGGGGTAGCATGAAATGAAGCCCCTGAATCTAACACCCAAGAATCATCAACATTATCAAGGGAAAGAATCAAAGCATCCTCACCAGATTTATTACTTACCACATTTTCCTCTTTACTTTCTTTTTGTCTCCTTCTTTATTTTTTCGAGACCAGCAATCTTTCTTTAAATGACCCGGCTTACCATAGTACCAACAATCCCTCTTGTCTCTAGATTGGGACCTTCTATCCTTTGATTTTCCTTGTGACTTCCCACGATTTTCAAAATTGTTTCCTCTCTCCTTTGTTCTGCCCTTACTTTTTGCATTCAAAACACTGCCTGATGTGGATGTTCCACCTGAGCTTTTCCTACGAATTTCCTCGCTTAAAATAACACCAACAACATCATCAAATTTCAATGTATTCGAACCAGAAACATAATTGCTAACAACCATTACCAAGCTATTCTAGCTTTCAGGAAAAAAACACAAAATCAAAAGAGCCCTTACTTCTTCATCAAAGTTTAATTTTACAGAAGTTAATTGACTGGTGACCATATTAAACTCATTTAAATGATCAGTAACTAACCCACCTTCTACCATTTTCATATTAAATAAACACTTCATAAGAAATACCTTATTCAAAGTAGAAGGCTTTTCATATAGCTTCGCCAGAGTTTCCATCAACTCTTGAGTTGTCTTTTCTTTTGTAATATTGAACGCCACCGATTGTGCTAGACATAAACAAATACTGCCAAGAGCCTTTCTATCCAAAATCTCTCAGTCCTCATTAGACATTGCTTGGGGTTTCTTGGTTTTCCCTTCCAATGGCCACCATAAATCCTTCTGATAGAGGTAGTCCTCCATCTGCATCTTCCATAACTGATAGTTCTGCCCATTAAACTTCTCAACTTTCTTACCCTCGTCTGCCATTACTCCCACTCAACTATGAGACCTTCCTACAGACGATAATCGAAACACAACCCACTCTGATACCACTTGTTAGGGTTAGAAAGGCAGATATCTAACAATTAAATACAGATTTAAGTAATAAATAGAGAAACCAAAAACACAGAATAAATTATAACACAGAGAATTTAACGTCGTTCACCCAATCCGGGCTACATCCACCAAACCATAGCCATCCAATGATTTTATTATCTAGTGCAAAAAACCTATTACAATCTTGCGAATAATCGCGTTTTTCATTATACTGTAACACCCATCCGAACCCCTTTTTAACAAGCTTAGAAGCTTCCATATTTTTGGGTTCTACAAAATCGGATTTTTCTTTTTTTCGTTGATTTTTCCCTTTTTCGGTGATGACACAAAAAAGTAGGAAGAAACTTTTTCTCGGGGGCTGCCGCCCTCGAACCCCTGTTCGGGCCCAGACCTCGGCAAGAATACATGCCGGGGTGTATAGTATACCATGGGCTATACAGTATAACATGATTAGTCGCCACATACCAACACTTTTTATATTTTACTATTAAATATTTTCCTTTGTAAATTCACTAACTCATTTGACTGCAAAATCTGATGAAATATGTATAATTTGATGTATTGTCGGCTTCTTGTGATATTTGATGTGTAATTTTCAATTTTTTTAATTTTATCCCCGATGTTCGTTGAAATTTTGACAAACATGGAAAATTAGAAAAAAATCAAATTATGGCCGACATAAATAAAAGTGATTTCGCCTATTTATTGCGACAATGTTTTGCTATACTTGCGAATTTTCTCTACTTGCGACAGTTTGTGGAGAACTAAGAACAATTTTTTTGGGAAAAATCAGAAAAAAAATCAAGAAGATATCGCCAGGTTGAGGGTAGTCATTGTATTTTTCCAAAATTCATCTGTAAAGTTAGATTTGTACTTCCAGGTTTGAAAATCATATTTTAAAGCAACATCTCATCAGATTTTATTTTTAGACTTGTGCATTTTGAGAATTTCAGTTGCAAATTTTGTTGTGCAAGTTCAATATTCCAATTTTAGGAGTCTAACAGTTGGAAATCATAGTAAAGTCAGAATTTAATAAGTTATGGAATTAGCATTTAAAAGTGTTTTTTGGGTTCATTAACTTCAAACTATCTTCTCTTCTGCAGGGGTGGTTGCATGCCGAATTTTTTTGTGCAAAATATTAGAATTATTAGATATTGTTACCTGTCTATGATTAAAAATTATTAGAGTTTGAGTTTGATATTTTTTTAAGATCTAAATATTCAAGCTTGGTAAAGAAAAATCATGTTGGATAATATTAGTGCAAAACAAAATAAACAGACAATTGATAGAATGTGGGCTAGATTGAAAAGAAAGGGTGATGGGAAATGTTATTGTCCTTGCAATAATTGCAAGGGCTTAAATATGAGAAGACTTTTAATCACAATAACTGAGAAACATTGTAGGCAACATGGTCACATTGAAGGGGGGCATGATTATCGTCCATTGGTAAGTTGTTCATTATATTTCTTTATATTTATTGAATTTGTAAATGTTTATATCATTTTAACATTTCTATATATATAAAAAATCACTTGATCATGATCATGGTTTATTTGTGTCGATCATTATTATAAAGGTAGGGTGCCCTAGGGCACAAGATATGGATTATCATGCCTCAGAGAATGTGGTTTTGCAAGTGGAGGAACATGGAACTATGAATATCGAAGATGAAGTTAATGATCCTATGGAAGAAGATGATAATGCGCTAGAAAACACAATTGAAGATGATGGTACAAATACATTGATCCATGACACATTTAGTGGCACAGTTGATCATGATGATTGAGATGACTTTGATGATGTTCATGATTTACTTGTACTTGAGAAGGCACACGAGCCCCTTTATGAAGGCTCTAAAACAACTCTTCTCTTTGTTGTATTGTTGCTGGTGAACTTGAAGGTTATGAATGGTTTATCCAATATAGCAATGTCACGGATGTTAAGGTATGTCATTTATGTCATCTTTTTTCATTTATTTTAATTGTTGTAAGTTCATTATTAGTAAATAAAGGATGGAATATGTACCATTAATATTCTTTATATTAAAAAATTATTTTTTGTTGTAGATTGATTGGGGAATTTTTGTTAGCACCATCAAATATTTTACCTTGCTCAAACCGAGATTTATCTGCCATTATGAAAGATATTGGAATGGAGTATCAAGAAATAGATGCATGTCCCAATGATCATATTATATATCATAAAAAACATGAATTTGCAATAGAATGCCCGAAATGTCATATCAGTAAATATCAAATAGATCAACTAACAAAAAAGGTGCCTCGCAAGGTTCTTCGTTACATTCCCATTATTCCATGTATGCAACGATTATTTAGGTGTGAAAAGCTTAGCGCAATTTATGGATTACCATGCACAAAATAGAAGTGGAGATGACATTCTTCGAATGCTTGTGGATGGTTCTGAATTTAAGGACATGGAGGAAAAATGACCACACTTTACAGAAGAACCTCGTAATCTCAAGCTTTCATTGGCAGTGGATGATGTCAATCCATTTGGAGAGCTGAGATCTATTTACTCGGTGTGGCCTATTTTTGTTATCAACAATAACATTCCTTCATGGATGTCAATAAAGAGGGAGCACATAATGTTGGAAATGATTGTTCCAGGTATTTGTTTACATCAATTTTCTTTAACGTAGCAGCATAGATCATTTGTTTTATTTGTTGCATAATGACTTATATATTTTTTATTTAATAGTCATGTACATTAATTTATATATATTGTAGTAAAATGGTTATAATAATTATGTAATGTTTATATTCATTCAACTAGGTAAGTACCAAGTTAAAGATATGAATGTATATATCGAGCCTCTTATTGACGAGTTACTAAAGTTATGGAATGGTGTCACTATGTATGACATCTCTAGACCAATAGGACAAATACAATTTCAATTCCATGAAATGCTTGTATGGACAATTCATGATGCCCCAGGGCTAACACATTTTTGTCATATGTTATAACGTTCAACTGCACTTTAATGATATTTAATTTTATGAAGTAGATATCATGCATGTTTTTTAAATAATCTATTCATTATATATAATTATAAAAATTGACATATTTAATCCAATTATATATGATCTTGCAGGTCTTCAAATAAAGGGAAAATTTGCATGTCCAATTTGTGTTCCAAAGATGAAATCTTGTCGTTCAACAAGTTTAGGAAAGCAGGTGTTTGATGAGTATAGGCACTTCCTCCACATAAATCATAAGTATCGAGCTATTGAAAAACATCTTTTCAATGGGAAAGAAGAGATTATCAAAACCGAAGAATGACACCTCACCTATGGAAGTTGGAATATAATAGAATTAATTATCAAGGTTATATATCACATCAAATTGTTTATCTATCATATATGATATGTTTGGAATTTATATTTTTATATTGTGTTTTTTTGCTCATGCTGTAATTGACAATGATTATCGTTGTTAATTTGTTTAAGTTATATGCTTCATGAAGGTCATCAAGGCATTAATGGCCGGCTTCCACAGGAATGAAAAGTTATCCCAAACAATTTAGGAGGTTTCCCTACTATGAGCAACTACAAATTGTGCATTTGTTTGATATAATGCAAATCGGAAAGAATATAACAAAAACGTTATGAAAAATATTGGATGGAAGGCATGACAAAGAAAAAAATGTCAAAATTTGTAGTGACATTCAGGAAGCCAATCATGCAATGAAAATTGTCATTCAATTAAATAGAAATGGAGTCCAAATTAATATAAGTGTCCTTTTTTGGTTATTAACAGAGCAACAAAACAATGCTATAAAAAAAGAAGTCATAATTAAAAAATTGATTTCCCATAGGGATTTGTCAACATAAACAGTCAATACTGCAACAGTTAAAGTGTGAATGGGTCAATGAATGGTCATCCCATTACACGATCTGCTAAGTATTTGTATACTGTACGTAATTTTCAAAGTATTGTTTTACTACTTTTGGAAAAATAATGAAAAGATCATTTTATATTTGTTGCAAGATACGCACCTCTATCTTCCGAGACAATCCTCAACAATGTCAAGCAAATTATATAAGGATCTTGAAAATACATGAGGTAAGTAGCAACATTTGTTCAATTTGTTGTATGATCTTATAATCAAGCATTTGTCTTTACTCTGTTTATACATATATTGTATATTTTGTTAAATCGCTGATATATTTGTTTTGAAATCACTTGTAGATGGCTATCATCTAAAGAATCTATAAAGAAGATATAAATTATTGGAAGAGAAAAATTCTTCGCCTAATGTGTGAAATGCAAAAGTGTTTACCTTCGACATTTTTCAATGCACAAGAACACTACCCCATACACCAAGTTGAGGAGATTGAATTGTGTGGACCTGTACACATAAGGTCAATGTAGATGGTTGAGAGGCACTTGAAATTTTGAAGGCTTTGGTTAGACAAAGAGCACATCATGAGGGTTCTATGGTGGAGGGATATATGGTATACTGCATGCATACTTTGAATATCTTCCTAAGTTTGCAAACAAAGATCCATGTAGATCAGAGATTTGGGGATCCAACTCCATTAAAAAAAATTCAAAGGGGAGTACTTGATGGGGAAAGGTAGATTGAGGAAAGTGAGAGGTAATTATAATACATTTTTTATTTGGTTTTTATGTATATTGTACTTATTTAATTATTAATCTTTAATATACATCAATTATAAATTAAGGTCGTATACGTCTGTGGTAATTAACTAATTGATATAAACTTGGGAGGCTCAACTCAACCAACCTATCAACCTGCCTTTAAGAGGCTTCCAACAAGTTTAGAATGACCACTTTAAACAATCCAAACAACTCTCCCAAAACACTAGACAAACCCTTGATGGTTTTAGACACCAATTTTGGTGTTATTAAACATACTTCAGGGGAAAGTACAAGTACTTTGGACCAAATCACCAAAATCACCCTTTCTAGGTTGTGCTGATTAGGCTGATTAGGCCTATTTTATGAAGCAACTAGTCTTTAAACTTGTCATATTCCCATGAAATCTTGGGGAAGCAATTTTTATGCCTCCAAACCTCCAAATCCACAAAAATACTCCACTTGTATGACTAGATTCTTTCCAAACCCAAAAACCCTTATTTTAGGGCAAAATCATGAGGGTTTATTCAATCTCGTACTTCCATGACCTCCCATACCTCAAAACCAACTCAGACACAACCCATTAGGTATGCACATGGGTAAAAATTCATAAAATTAGATCTCCCATACATATTTTGTTGAAACCTAGGCTTGAACCTCTCATTTCACATGTTTTTCTTCACAAAACTCTTGAGGACAACAGCTATACCTTCTTTATTTAACATCCTATGAGGGTTTACAATGATCACTTTATGCCTTTTAAAGGCCTTTACACCTCAAATACCAAACAACCACCTCTACAACTAACTTTTTAATCTTTAATGTTCACATGAAACATAAAACACACTAATTTCAACATTGTTAACATCACTATTGAAATGTTTTAATTTTTTGAACTTTCAAATGTATTTAAAATCCTAGGACACTTCTAAGACCATGCTAGTGTCTTGATAATAGCCTTATTATTGACATGACACTAACCTTGCACGCTTTTACATGTAAATTCTCCAATTTGCCTTAAAAAGGCTACAAAACTCTTTAGTGCAAGACTCAAACTCATAACTCAAAAATTCACCCAGAACATGTCTAATGGTCTTAATTGACCTTACTCAAGACAAAAAAATCCAAAAGACTCACTCTACCTATTGACCATCTATCCACCTTCAAATAATCACAAGTTGAGAATGAGGTATATGTGCTCCTGCACCACTAATTATACGTCGTTTGTGAATTTTTTTTTTTTTTGATACAGTTGGTCGAGAGTGGGATGGACTATATTTGTACATCGCAAAAAATCTTGACTGGATGACGGTATGGATTGAAAGATGTCAACAATCTGGTCGTGCATTAACATGGGAAGGTGTAATGGAGATTCCAATGTTACACAAAGGGAAATTGATTTAGCATATGGTTTAAGAGATAAACAGGTACATATAAATATATTAATCACCCATATTATTTAATTATTTTCAATTATATTGATGTATATATATGTTGAGATTTTTTTCTTTGCATACATTCAACCAAGAATAAATATGTTTATCAACTGACGATATTGAAATAATTTTTTCATGTTTGACATATTGTAGGTGAAACACCACAAGGCTATGTGGTGCAATGGTCGTAAATTTTGAATCAAAAATTTGGATGACACAAAGAAAACTTGTGATTTTGGGATAACTGCAGTCTTTTAGGTGACTAATGTTTCATCTAGAAGTGACATACATCTAGAAGTCTTAGAAAATCAATACTATGGGATTTTGGATGATATACTTGAGTGTGACTTTAAGTTCTTCAAATTAGTTTTGTTCGTCATCCTATGGTATAGGCTACGATTGAATGAAAATGATCCCGAGAGAATTGTTATTGAACATGATAATGGATTTACCATGGTTAATACAAGGTCGATTGAGTGAGCTGGAAATGAACCCTATGTTCTTCCAAGCCAATGTGTGCAGGTATTTTACTCAGAGGTTCCAGGTAAACTAGGTTGGTCATTTGTTGTTAGAAATGATCCAAGAGGAAGGCTAGTAAAGTATAATGTGGTGGAAGAAGAAGATACCAAAGAACTAGAAGATGATGTAGATGATGATTAGGATCAACAGTTAGTTGATGATGTGCCTGACGAAGATGTTGAAGATGAGGAACTAGATCATGATGATGTAGGAGTTAATGTTCATGAAGATGATATCCGTATGGATGATGACATTATCAAAACTGATATCAATGACGATGATGATGATATGACCAATCCTTACAATGTCGAATCTGGATCAAATTATACAAACAAAGATTTGGATGAAGAAGAAGATCAATGACATTGAAATGTATGAGTTATGTGATTATATTATCTATTTGATATTCATTTCTTGATAGAATTATATTTGACTTATGTGGTTACATAATTAATTCATAATATTTTTAATTTTGATGCCATTACATAATTAATTCATGATGTACTTTTTAATGTTTAATTGTAATTCATGATGTTACAACTATTGTAGTTCTCCTAGAAATTTTCATATGATCATAATGAATAGTGTTTTGAGAAATTTCATGAAAGATGACACATTGATCGTAGTAGTGAAATAATTGCAAAGTCGTTTAGATTTTTTAGACCAACCACCCTTTGCAATGTCATTTTTAGGATAATCTCCAATTTGATTACTAGGACACATAAGGTTGGATTTGATTGTCTTATCTTGGAGGAACATTGTGGCTTTGTGTAATGTGAGAAAATTTTGGATGGGGTAGTTGCTATTGCTAAGGTGGGTCACTCCTTGCTGCGAAGGCCATACACTTATGATTGGGTCAAGTGTTCTTTTCTTTAGAAAATTCTTATTGCCTTTTTGATAGGTTATGATTTGATTAGATGGGTTATGAAGCACTTATTTCAAGTAATTTATGTCTATTTTAATTTGTAATTTATTAAATTCAAACACATCCAAAATTATGTACCTTGCTTTAATTGATTATTACGTTATTTAATTATTAACTCAAATGACACCTCCAATTTAACTATATATATCTAATTGGATATATCTAAAGTATTGAATATTTTTAGATCAAATTTAGTAATTAACTCAAACAACTTTTTCAATTAACTAACATCTTTTAATATATTAAACAAATATGATTTATGAAAGAGGTATATTGGTGTGAAATTAAATATGGTTTGTATTCCAGTGTAAAAACTACAAAGAATGTAAACAATTCTTTCAACACATAAACTATTATGTAGTAGTCAATTAAAATGAAAAAGCTTACTCTATATTAGTTAGGATACACAACTAAGAAAATGATCTAAATAGTCTAATAATTTGACCATTAACATATAGCAATTTCTATAGAGTTGTAGATCTCTTCCATTTCAAAAACACAAAACAATATTAGGTAGATAATCAAACATATTTCATTTCTATAGGGACTTATTTATCCTAGAGAAACTAAGTATATAGTATACAAAGAAAACTAACAAACCCACAACTACCCCTATTTTGAAGGAGTTTAGTTTTCTCCCCTTCCTGATCTCCCTAATATTGTCTAATTATTTTAAAGAGACCATGGGTCATAACACAACTTTATTCAACCCACTAAATATCTTGGTTAATGAAACTTAACAAAAGAAACAAAAGAATTGCTACATTTAGCATTTCATGTGGAATCTAAAGATATGACAACAATCCACCCCATAGCCTAACAAAACCAATCTCCTTGGTGAAATACCTGGACATCAGAGACATTACATAAAATATGTATATATGTATACATTGTAATGGTGGCCGAAATATATAGAGACGAGACAGACAGGCAGAAAGCATGAGCATAAGTTAAAATGAGGGAGAGGGAGCATTTGACATGCAGAAAGGAGAGAGATAGAAGATAGGAGAGAGGGAGATATTCCACATATATACATACAGAGTATATATAGGGAGAGGAGAGGGAGAGACACAGAAAGGACATAGAGATAGAGGGGATGCATTTAGGAGAGAGATAGAGCATAGAGATTATATGGGAAGAGAAAGAGAGATGGAGATATGGGAAGAGAAAGGAACAGAGTGGAGACAGATATATCCACGGGATAGGAGACAGGAGGAGAGCATTTAAGAGACAGAGATAAATAAGAGATTGAATGAGAGGAGGAGAGAAAGGACATTGATAGGTAGAGGAGGAGATAGAGAAGAGGGAGAGAGGAGAGATAGGTTGAAGAGGAAGAGAGAGAAGAGATGGAGATAGATAGGTAGAAAGGGAGAGAAAGAAGAGGGGGAGAGGGAGGAAAGGAGAGAGGAAGAAAGATAGGGGAGAGATAAACAATATAGAGGGAGACATGGAAAGGATATAGAGATAGGGGAATGGTGGAGAGAGATAGAGATATATGGAAGAGAAAGAGATGGAGATGAATGGGAAACATTTAAACCAAATATGTGCTTTTACATTGGTATATATCTATGATGTATTGTGAGTGGCATTTAAGTATATTACAGTATATGTAGAGACAAAGCCGAGAGGAGGAGCAGAAATGGACATTGACAGTAAGGGTATATTTATATATTATAGCCAGCTGCAGAGGAGAGACAGGTGAAATATGTTGTTTTGCTTTTAATACAGATAGTGAGACATGTAGAGATGTAATTTATAATATAATATACACACATATAAATATTATATATTAATATTATAATATTATATATTATATTAATATATATTATAATAATTATAATATTATATTAATATAATAAATTTAGCTAACATTATATTAATTATATATAATTTATTATGTAAAATTTAACATGGTGACACAATTTTTATTTTAATTGACATAATCAAAACCTAGCTCATCAAATTGGAGAAGTGAGTCGTACGCCAGTGGATGAAAGGTTGTAGGAAGCCTAGGGATTGAGCTTGCTTGGCTACAAAAATTGGAATTTTTGCGATTTGTTTTGCCATGAAGGCCTCTACATCTCGTCCGTCGTCAAAATGGTCTATATATTTCATTTGAAATTTATGAATCAGAGTGCTATAGGGTTTTTGATTTGATTTGGTTTGTGAATATTACTCTTTGTGATTGTATTTTGTATATTTGTCTTCAATGCCGGTGGGACAAACCATAACTCAGTGCTTTCAATCACTTTGCAACTCCATTATTGGTGACTCTATTGTTTGCTTGTGAGAATCACATGTTGGAATGCATGTCTGTTGTTTGCAAGTGAGAATCACAGTTCACCGCCTTGTCTATGCTACTACATTTGGGCCCCAAACTAGACATCATCCTTTTTTCACAATCACACAAGCTACCCTATTGCAAGGAGAACACATAGAATCACTAGTAATGGGAGCCCATACTAGCCCAACTAGAATAGTTGCACCACCTTTCCCCACATATTATTAGTGAAAAAAGTTAAACTCTCTCCAAACAAATTTAAGAGTACATTCTAGCTCAAATCCCATAGCTTTAGTTTCTTGAAAGAGAAAGCAATCCATTTTAAGCCTAGTATTGTAAGAGGATCTTAAAATGCATTCTTTCCAGAAGATTCCAAACTCTAACATTCCAATTGGTGCATCCTATTTTCATTTATAGTATAACCTATCAAAATATTTGGTTTATTTTTCCTCTCCATTTTTTCCACTCTTGTGATTATTAACACATGAGTCGGTTTGCTTTCTCTTTTTTCATCCATCCACATCAACACTTGGCCTAGGGACAAAATATACCTAGATGGTAGCTTCATCTTGGAATAGATAATTAATAAAATTTAATCTTTACTCTTAGATTTACTCATGAAAAGTGTATGGGAAAGGTCTTTGGAAATCATAGACTCAATGTTTTGTAGAGCTTGGGGAGAAATGGGAGGTGTAGCCAAACTAACAAACAACTTAAACTCTTTCAATCTTTCTAAGGAAAGCTCTTGGGCATTTTTTTATTACCTAGAATTATCCTTGAAAAAAAACAAGAAGAGCAAGCTCATTGTTGACAAAAGGCATATATGCAAGGATACCAACATATGCCTCACTAGAATGAGAGTCCTCAAATTTGTCAAGAATCTCATCTAAAGTATCAAATTCATTCTCATAAATTTTTCTATTGTCTATTTTATTATTTCCTACACAATCAAGGATGAAATTTATTAGCTACAAGTCTATTAATATTCTTAAGAATTTTTGGGCCATGCCTTCTTTGATGACCATCCATTTTACGTAGAAAACAAGCATTCAAACCTCTCAAAACTTCATTGTCATGTTTAGTTTGATTATCACTCAATTGAAAGCACAAAATATGTAGAATACACTCATCAGATTTGAGAGATATAAAAACCCTAGAGTTAAGATGGGGAAGAGTAGACCTTGTTTCTTCCACTTGTAACACATTACCAAAAGATTTGAGGACTTGAGGGATAAAAGTTCACATCTAAGTAGAGATATTTTAAAATTATAACCACCTTAACATATAATTGGCTAAAGCATTACATAGGGTAGAATCAAGGGTTCAAAGATGGACCTAATTTTTTTTTCCCATATTCTAAAACTCTTTCTTTTAAAACTCTTGATTGCATACCATGATTTTTGAAGAAGAAAGTGAATAAATCTTTATGTATCATTCTATAGAAAGAAACATAGATGCCCATCAATTTTCCCCCACATATTGACAATCCACTCATCAAAAAAATTCCTCAAAGAGAGGAAATCAAGACCATACAAATAATGAAGGCATCAATCTTTTTAACCACTTATTTCTTAACAACTTCAACCATATCTAGGTTTGGTTTTATGTGAAGTATTTTAGAAAGATAAGATGCCTTTTAATTTTCTCCTTCAAGTTCTTTGATGTCAAGATTATAGTTCCTTCCTCTATCATCTTCACATTAAATCATTTTATCAAACAGTTCACTACCTTGCTACTATGGCTAAAAGCTTAAAACAGGTTCTTTCGAACAAGCTATGGATGCTTGGAAAAAATCTATCAAAGCATAATAGTAAGCAAGAGCATAGAAAAGGCAGTGAAATGTTTGGAAAAATGCCTCAAAGAATTGTGGTCTCATGGTGATGGAATGCCATGACGAATGCCTATGGCTATGGATTTTCATGGCATTCCATCTTCATGAGACTACATTTCTTTGAGGCATTTTTTGAAACAGTTCATTGCCTTGCTATGCTACGACATTTTTCATACATGACTACCAAAGAATTTTATCAAACAATTCACTGCCTTAATGCTATTCCTAAAAGCCTAAAACATGTGCTTTCAAACAAGCTATGGATGCTTGGAAAAAAATTGTCAAAGCATAATAGTAAGCAATAGCATAGACAAGGCAATGGACTGTTTGAAAAAATGCCTCAATGGTGATGGAATGCCATGACAAGCCATATACAAGGAAATGAACTATTTGAAAAAATTCCTCAAAGAAATGTGGTCTCATGGTGATGGCCATCACTATGAGACCACATTTCTTTGAGGCATTTTTTCAAATAGTTCACTGCCTTGTATATGGCTTGTCATGGAATTCCATCACCATGAGACTTGATGTAGAGTCAAGGTGGAGAAAATTCAAACTAATCAGACCTCATTAAAACATCAACCCTTGAAATCACAATCAACCACATTGGATCAATTAACATCAACAAGGTTAAAGACTCCAAATCTCATCAAGTAGGCTTATATTTTAGAGAAGGCCACTAAAATACCATCTCAACACAAATATAACATACTTTTAGACCCAAAACACCTTTCCCAAGCCAAACATAAAGGGTTCCTTTGCAATTTCTTGGAGATCCTTCAGACTACCCTGCAAAAAGGCTACAAAATTAGCCCTATTTTACAAACAAACTACTCTTTAAACTTTCCAAACACCATAAACTCTTGGAAAGTCATAAAAAATTCCACAAAACTCCCAATTCCATATGTTTTATATAGGTAATCGACCTCTAAGCCTCCATTCTTCAAAACCCTCATTTTCCTTCCAAATACTTGGGGTTTTTGAGTTCTCAGCCCTCTAAAGCTTTCCAAGCCCAACCAAAGCATTAGGTAAGTTTATTAGGGTCTTCAAACACACAATCAACCTACTCTTGGTTTCTAGACACAGTAAAACTCAAAATCATCACTTTGGTTCCTCCATTTCAGCCCAAAACCTCATATTCACAGCCTAAAGCAACATCACCAGCCCCATGAACGCCTTGCCAATATTAAAAAGAGTTGATGAAACTTGAAAAATAGCACATTGTAAGCCTTTCCTCTGAGCCACAAGTCATCATAGTAGGGGGAAAGGCATAATAGTATCAAAGCATAATAGTAAGCAACAAGCTATGGTCT